>CM033715.1:50990366-51145700 GCA_019671005.1 Hibiscus mutabilis
GTTTGTCTGCTGCCATTTCGAAAGGACATCCCAGCGCCACCCAGTTTTCTCTCTGCCGCTTCGGGAAATCAAAGTTATTTGGATTCATTCAATGCCAATTCAGAAGAATGAGTTGTTTGAAGGTTAGTTGGTTTGCCTGCTGCCATTTCGGAAGGACATCCCAGAGCCACCCAGTTTGCTTTCTGAAGCTTTAGGAGAATAAAGTTATTCAGATTCATTCACTACCATTTCGGAAGAATTAGTCATTTGAAGGTTAGTTGGTTTGTCTGTTGCCATTTCGGAAGGACATCCCAGCGCCACCCTGTTTGTTTTCTGCCGTTTTGGGTAAGCAAAGTTATTCAGATTCATTCACTGCCATTTCAAAAGAATAAGTCGTTTGAAGGTTAGTTAGCTCGTCTGCTGCCATTTCGTAAGGACATGCCAGCTCTACCATGTTTGCTTTCTACCGTTTCAGGAAAGCAAAGTTATTTGGATTCGTTCGTTGCCGCTCTAGAGGAATGAGTCGTTTTCCAACTGGTCTGTTCGTTGCCGTTTCGGAAAGACATGTCAGTGCTACCCAATTGTTTTCACCACTTCGGAAAAACAAGTTATTTGGATTTGTTCACTGTCGTTCCTGAAGAACAAATCGTCCAACAGGGAAGTGAGACAAAATTAGTGATTATAGCCTTTGCTTTATTCTTGTTCCACAAGTATAAGCAAAAAGGGGCAGCTGTAATCACTAATTTTGTCCGGGATGGACCTTTTTATTTTTTTTAGAATAAAAAATCCAAAAAATGTTACCCTTTTTATTCATTGATAGTCTTGTATTATGTGTGTGTTGCAATTTGTTAAAGAAAACTCAAAAATATTAATAGTATATTTTGTTTTTAAGATTACTATCCTTTTATTATATGATACGTTTTAAAACTCAAAAAACCAAAAATGTTACTATTACTAAGTGATATATATATATATATTTTGTATACACATTATTGGTACAATTTACTATGATATTGTTCATCTAAAAAACTCAAAAACATTATTAATGTATTATGTTATCTTATCACTTTCTCTTTTTATTGACGTTATTATTGTTTTTTATTATTATTATTATATATTACTATTATTTTATTAATCATCATTGTTATTATTATGTTTTTGTTATTATTAAGCTATAACCAGAAAGAAACAAAAAAACTATATATTATAATAAAGCCCAATATATATATATAAAGCCCAACGTCAATTAAGTTAAATAGTCTATTTCTTTACAACCCAAAAGATTTGATGAATTTGGCCCGTTTAATGCCCAAGATAAATCTGATAATTCCTAAACTCTAATTTCACTCTAATACCATCTCATTTTTGGGAAGCCAAGCCTCAACCATTGGATGTAGATGCAATCGGATGGTCCAGACTCATCTATCACCCCCTTTGGTCTTCCCATGACCTTCCACATGCCACAAGAACATACTTGCTGGTCTCCAACCGGCAACTCTATGCACCCCTTGCCACCAAACGCGCAAAATGCCAAAGATGGTCCCCTCCTAACATGTTAATTAGTTTAGTGGGCCTTGGGCTTAGTCTTTTGGGCCTTGGGTTGTTAAGATAGTGTCGTATTAGTTTATGGATTAATTTAATTAATTTAGGTTGTGCTCGTCTAATGGGGGCACGATCCTTAAATTAATTACGTTAATTCTAGGATTAGACTCTTTAGAGCCTTAGTTAGATATAGGTTCAAATTAACTTAATGAATTTAAATTTATCCTTGCCTTATTGGAATAAATGTTAAATTCATTAAATTAATTGAACATTTCTTAATCACTTTTAGGACAATATCAATCGCAAGTTTAGATCGACGTTTAATTTTAAACCATGGTTAATTAATTCAATTTGTTTTAAGTAGAGTTCTTGGCTTATTAGAACACTAGTTTAAAATCGATTGAATTAATTATCGTGGCACAAGATAACTCATAATTTGTTAAAGGTTTTTAATCTTTTAAGGCAAATTAACTTAGGGTTAATATTAGAATCACCCAATTAGTAACTAGATCACTAATTAAATTTCTATAATTTGGGCCTTTTAGGTTAGGACTTTTGGTGGGCCTTTGTGTGTTTAATTTCCAAGCCCTTATTTGACATTCATTTTATTTGTCATCATTGGGCCCATTTGATTTTCATGTTAATTAATTTAAATCATAAAATGAAGGTATTCATTAATTCCGATATTTGTGTCGCAACAGTCAGAGCTTAAAGGATGTTGACCAAATGTTTGAATTGATCCTTACCGACTCAATGTAAAATTAAAATTTAACCAAATCATTACATCATGTTTTAAAATGCTTGCATCATGCATAAAGGTGGCGTGCGAGATTCGAACCATAAATTAACACGGCAGTCGGGCTTATTCGATGTCGGTTTAATCTATGGTCTGATGTATCGTCAACCTTATTAATTAAATGTCCAATTAATTTGAACCCACCAGTTTGATAAAGCCCGTTCAATTAAGGTTAATTTTCAATTAAGGTCACCGAATTAAATTTCTTTCAAATTTCGACAAATTTCTTTGATGAAAAGCAACAAGTATTTTGGTACCGATTTTCGGGTGTGATGGGGGTGCTAATCCTTCCCCACGCGTAACCAAACTTCCGGACCCTTTTCGTATTGAATCTCTGGTTTTCAAAAGATTACAAGTTTTCAAAAGAAATCCCTTTAAATTAAGATTTCAAAAGTGATTTATGGGATAATTCGTATCGACGGATTTTCCAAAAAAACCACGCATATATTTATAAAGAAAAGAAAAGAAAAGAAAAGAAAAGAAAACGTCGCTACAGTTGGTCAAAAGCCTATCAGTCTATTTTTTCTTCGTTATTGAATGTTTGTTGACGAAGCAATTGATGGTTCATTCACCAGTTTTTCGACGACAGGATGATAGAATTTTCAGTCGTGGAGATCCGACGAAGGCAAGAGTGGCTAATGGTGGTTGAATTGGTGGTGGGACGGGAGGAATTTAAAGATTTAGGGTTTGGGTTTGTAGAGAAATTAGAGATTTGGGGTTTTTTATAAATTAAAGATTTTTTGCTTTAAGAAAATAAAAATTAAAGAAAATACAAGAAATATACCATGTGTCGTGGTTTTATTGGATAACAGAAAATATATAACGTATGTCACGAAAAAACTTGGTTTGAATTACGAAAGAAAACCCTGGGCACCAAAATTAAAAGAAATAATAATATAAAATTATATTTATAAATATTTTTAACTCTTTAAGAATGCACATACACCTTATAAAAAGCAATTAAAACCCATGTATCCTCGAATGAACATTATCCGCTTTTTCACTAGGACACTTATCAGATTCACCTACTTTAAAGATTGTTGACTAATATAAAAGTTAATTAAATTTATATAATTTTACATTTAATTCCTACCATTTATATATTCTATCAATTTTTTTTTATTTTTTAATAGAAAGTAGAATATGGGATTTTAATTGTCAAAGTTGATGAAGCAAAGGATTTGAAGTGTTGTTTATGGTCCATTTGGGATTTTCAAACTCTAAAAGATACAGGATAAATTATGCTAAAAGACCGTTAAATTATTGATTTAATTCTATTTTACCTATTGAATTAAAAATTTTATCAATTAAATTATTAAAATAATTCCAATCAAATCACTGATATATCAATTAAATAATTTTATATAAATATATATTTATTTCTCATCATTTACTTATATATTCTATCGATTTAGTTACCTAAATATTATAGAGACGGCCGTTCATCTCCATGGACCAATGTCAACGGCCGACGAGCGCTTAAAATAGACAACATAAATCCTCTGCATCCCGGTGGCGGACGGTTATCCACCAGACGAAAAATAGAAGACGCGGCGCGTCAAAACGTCAACTTTTGTCGTTGAAATGGATAATAAAATTGAAAAAAAAAATCAAAGTAAAATCGGAACAGAAAGAGGCGAAAATTAAAAAAAAAAAAGGTCTTTACGCTTTGCTTGAAATTGAATTAAAGCCGTACAAGTGTTTGTTCAAAGCTTCAGTTCCGGAAAATTTCAAAACCTTCATTCCAACCGCTTTCCTTTCTTCTCCTTTTAGCAACAATCCCCATTTCTTTTCCTTTCCCATCTGTCTGAAAGAGAAAGACAAAGAAACCCCAAATCGCAATCTCCTTTTGTCTATTCTATTCTAGTCCATTTGTTTGTGTTTTTTTTTTTTTTTGGGGGGGGGTGTTTATTATTGTAAGAGAATTTGTGCCGACTTTTTGAAGAATATACAATTTTAGGGGAGGAAATGGAATTGGAGAGGATGGGTTTGGTGTAACGAAATGAGGGGATTGCTAGACAAGGTATTTGGGGTTATGAATTGTAAACGCGGTTCATTGCCTCGAAACAACGTCGTTGTCGCTGTGATCGAATGCCGGTTCCGTTCTCGGTCGGCATTCGGTTCTTCCTCGATCGCCTCTGAATCTTTCTCCGAGCACCATCGCCGCCACCACCATCAACAACAACAGCATTATCTTTACCTTCACATCTTGGTCCTTTAACAGCTAAAGCGTTCATTGCTTAGTCCCAATCTCTTTCCCTTCATCTGCACATATTTTGTAAGGGGGAAAAGTGATTTTTTTTTTCGAAAATTTGAGAGAAAAAAAAATAGAGAAAAAACAAAAATTTTCCTTGTCTGTTTGGGTAGCTATTTGGTTCTTAAGCAGGAATGAATTCTGGGTTAGGTGTGGAAATGTCAGCCAGTGATGGAATGCATTATACTTTTGAAGCAGAACCCGGTTTCGTAGAAAGAGATCCTACGGGTCGTTACATTCGGGTATGAATCTATTTACAAGTTAGCAATGGAATGTTGAGAAAATGTTTCGTTTTTTAATAAATTTTCTTTCTTTTTATGTTACAGTTTGATGAAGTCTTGGGAAAGGGTGCATTTAAGACGGTGTATGGTTCTTCATCTCCTCTGGTCTTAGAAACAATACGGATATACTGTTTCAATTATTGTTTAGCGTTTACCCTTGGGGTTTTGTTTGCAATGCCTGTAGTTATAGGGCCTTTGATCAAGTTGATGGAATAGAAGTTGCTTGGAACCAAGTGAGGATCGACGATGTACTGCAGACGCCGGAAGATTTGGAAAAACTGTACTCTGAAGTTCATATCCTGAGATCATTGAAGAACGAAAACATTGTCAAGTTGCACAATTCATGGGTGGACGACAAGAAGAAAACTGTTAACATGATTACTGAGCTATTCACATCTGGGAGTCTCAGGATGTATGCATGCTCGATGGTCATTTTAATTTTGTTTCTTTCAGGTTAAATACTTTTCTGTATGAAGGAGTTTTGTCTTTTTGATATCAGATATCGGAAGAAGCATAAACATGTTGATACGAAGGCGATAAAGAGCTGGGCAAGGCAGATTCTTCGAGGGCTAGTGTATCTTCATAGTCATGTCCCCCCCATAATTCATAGGGATTTAAAGTGTGACAATATTTTTGTTAATGGAAACAATGGCGAAATCAAAATTGGTGATCTTGGATTGGCAATTGTCATGCAGCAGCCAACTGCTCGGAGTGTTATTGGTAAAGAATAGTTATTGTCAAAATGCTGAATTAGATTTAACTAAGTTAATGGTAACTTTTTTTTCTTTCTTTGTTTGTTTGTTCATCAGGTACCCCTGAATTTATGGCTCAAGAGCTCTATGAAGAGGAATATAATGAACTGATAGATGTATACTCTTTCGGAATGTGTATGTTAGAGATGGTTACTTTCGAGTATCCATACAACGAATGCAAAAATCCAGCACAGATCTATAAGAAAGTTATCTCTGTAAGTACCTCATATAACTGCTTTCATCTTGGTCTTTGTTTTTGTGAAGTTGTGTTATATATTTTGGTGAATTGCATTCAGGGTGTTAAACCTGCTTCCCTGAGTAAGGTTACTGATCCACAAATAAAGGAATTCATCGAGAAATGTCTGGTTCGAGCATCTGAGAGATTGTCTGCAAAGGAGCTTTTGGAGGATCCGTTTCTTAAAATAGAGAATCCAAAAGAACCAGTCCAACTTCCCCTCCAACTACAGAACCCAATTTCAAAAGCAGTAAACACACCTGCATCAGGGCCATCGTCCATGGACATAGATACTGAATATAAGCAGCTTTCCATAAGCACAAATGCTGGAAGCAATAGCGAGAGTCCTCGGTGCCCGGTTTTGGAGTTGCAGAGGATGCATAATAACAGCATATTCAGGTTGAAAGGGAAAAAGGATGAAGATAACTCAGTTTCATTGACCTTCCGCATTGCTGATTCTTGCGGTAAGCGTTTGCAGTACCTTTAAACATTGAGTTGATTCCTGATCTCAGTATAATAAAACAGAAGTTACCTGCTATTTCACAGGTCGAGTCAGAAACATACACTTCCAATTTTACCTTGATGGCGATACTGCAAACTCGGTTGCAGCTGAGATGATCGAACAACTAGAGTTAACAGACCATGATGTCGCCTTTATAGCTGAGTTTATTGATTCCTTGATAACGAAGCTTCTACCTGGTCGGAAGCCATATGTTTCTCTCTCGAGTGGAACTGCAAGTCCATGTTTTGAGTTTTCTGTTTCTGGAAACAGCAAACCCTCAACGCCCTGTCCATGGAATTCATTTCTGCCTAGTGATCCAGCACTGGGGGTTGCCACAGGAGGTGTCTCTGCTCTAAACACAAGCCTTGGCGAATGTGTCATACAAGGTCCGAATGGTTCCAATAATGAGTTTCTTTCATTTTTTGAAGATCAAGAGTCTCAAGCATCGGTTGTTTCAGAGATATTGGTCGACGATACTTCCAGTAAGAATGCTAAAGCATCAGAGGATGGAAACTCGAATATGAATCAAACCTGTAAAGATTTAGGTGGATACATATCTGAAGACCTTCAGGATACTTATTATGATGAATTCAGCAACTCAACAAGAAACGAAAGCAGTACCGAAGAGTGCATACCTGTTAGCGAATTCGTGAAGGCCTCAGGGCTCGCTTTCTCCAATTTAGGCAGAGAATTGAATTTCACTTGCTTGCCAAGTAGTTGCTCATCACCATCTATGGCGGACAAAGATCCAGACATTGGACTAAAGCTGGAGCTTGATGCAGTTGAGGCACAGTATCAACAATGGTTTCAAGAGCTTTCTAGGATGAGGGATGAGGAATTAGAGGCTACCAAAAAGAGATGGATGGCAAAGAAAAACTTGACTGTTCTGTGATAAATAATTTACAGTTTTATTCCTCTGTTCTGTATTCCTTAATGTTTATCTGTTGTTCCTGTTTTAAGACTTACAATGTTATCAATTTAAACCTCTTGCATCGGGTGCGGCTCTTTTTTGGGCAGTCGTTATCCTGCTTGATGTATTTGTTCTCAGAACCGAGGAGCTGCTTTTCTCTAATCTTTATTTGGAATGGGAATGCATATATAGATTTTGCAGAACTGCTAACAGTAGCTTAATCTCTTTTCTATCACGCTTATTATTGCATCAGTAACCTACCGATCAATAGCATGAACTTGCAGAGTTTCAAGCTTTTGATACTTTAATTATTGATTTCTAGTTGCCAAGACAGTTTGATCAAGTTGCAGAGTTCTGATCTTTCACAAATTCACATATTTCTTAGCAAATCCATGTACAAATGCCAGCCAACTATTTTAAAAAAGATTCAAGAGTACCATGAACAAAATTAGAAGCAAAAGCAGTGGCAAGCACAAAAGCTTGCGTTTTCTCTTCACTGCCTATTTTCATTATGAGATTTCTTGTCCAAAAAGTATTACAATTTAGGAAACTGAAAATCTAAAATTCGAGAGTTATAAAAAGCATGTCCCACAAAGTCAGGCCTATAAGAAAAAGGGAGATAACATGTACTCAATCCTCACGCCACATCTTTTCGCATTTCAGGCACTGATAGAATGTCGTTGCCGGCTCATCAGCTGAACGGATCTGCACCTGTGAGAAAAGGGCCCTTCCATGGCTACAAGAAGGGCATGTTGCTGCGAGAAAACAGTAACAAGAAGAGAGACGGTAAGCGTAGTGTCAGATCGTATATGGCACCATAATTGACTTTCTCAAATAGTAACCAACTGACGACAGTAAGAACACCTAAAGATGAATGTGGCTTAACCTCACAAGTTTCAGCCTAACTCTCAACTGGCAATTTTTACATAGCTTTCCATCTAAACAAGAATAGAGCTAATTATATGACAATACTAAAAAAGTTTCAAAAACTATTCGAGATCATTCCTGAACTATAAGAAACTTCCTATTAGAACTTTGGCCTGCAATCTGATTTGTAATGGTGAACCATCCCTGAGAACTTTCACTAAGAGTTATTTCTCTTGAAAGAAGCATAGATTTAGAAGGAGGAGAAAAAACAAACTGTAATTCATAGACCACCGTCCGCTACCTCCATCGACTACTACAGAACCCTCGAGTAAGGAGCTCTCATTGTAAGAATCACAATCAAGTGTCAAATAGATACTCATAAGTCATAATACATCAAGATCATAAAACTGTATGCTTAACCATTTACAGACCTAAGGCTTTTGGAAAGTTAAGTGTGAATGTTTCTATAATCATAATTTTATTATCGTATCAGATACCAGTAGAATGAAACAAACACCCAAAATTCCCAATTTATAACCACAAAAGGCCACAAAGGCAATAGGCAAAAACAATGACAGAAAACAGAATGCTAAATAATCTAATAAAGTTATGACATGGAGAACCAAAATGACAAGTATCTTCAAGAAAAAAATATATTCTAGATTCAGGGGGAAAAAATTAACGTACCATCGGTTTCAGACCCGCCTATTTTCATATCTTCTTTGTTGAAAACGGGTTCGATTTCTTTCTTAACGAGGTGTTGTCTTCTCTTTATTTTAACCTATATAAAAAACCCAGAAACAAAATCAATCAATAATGAATAAAGTTGAAAATGTTTGCAACAGAAAAAAAATCGAAATTTCAGATCAATTCAAAGCAAAAACACACATTGGTTTCAAGATGACAAACGTAGGGACAAGTTCGGGAATAGAATCTGGAAGACCTACCCATATGCGGCAACTCATACTGTAACATGTTACCACAAGTTGGGCAAAACTCCATTGTATTCCTCAGGAAGAAACTGCTGGGCAAGTTTCAATTTTTAACTTGTACAACAAAAACCTAACGGGAAAGCATCAATTTCTATACTATAACTATCGCCGGACAATTTGGGAAAGGTAAAATGCACTTTGTAGTCACCCAACTTTCAGCGTATTTCTATTTATGTCACCAAAGAATGTTTTTATAATTTAATCGCTAAACTTTCAAATTTTATTCTTTTAAGTCACTTGTACATTTTTTGGGGAGATAAATGGAAGATAACCGAGCACAAGGCTCCTACGAACTTCAGCTAGAGGAGACGAGAAAAGATGAATCTCAATATCCTAATTTATCCGTCACCTTATTGCCATCATGGAACACGTGCTGCAAAATGTAACTGAAGGGTACGATACCCTTGTCGAGCGGAGCCTTCCCGTATAAATCGAAGAGCATTTTAAGCATAAGCCGCTGGACACCAAAGTTTCATGCATTCAATAAACCAATACATATACTCCCCATAACTCGGCTTTCAACACCGAGCAGACTCCAATATATTTGGTAAAATTTTCCGCCAATGACCAGCCTGATCACGTCATACACCCCACATAATGCTCTGCCATCAGTTTCTCTTCGAGCGCTATCCCTATTAATTTTATACCATTCCTGATCGAGCCATAAAGTAGACTAGTTAGGGATGTAAAAAGCTGACCCGACTCGAAAACTCGATTAAAATCTGTTCGCGTCAGAACTTGTTTTGATCCGAGGAAGTGATGACCCGAAATCGATTTGTAACCGACTGTTGTTGACCCGAACCCGACTTGGACCTGATACTATAGTAACCGAACTCGACCTGCACCCGACTAATACGAACCCGAACTCGAGACTAACCTGTCAAATAATCGATATAACCCGCCCGAAACGACCCGAGATCCGATTTTACCCGACTTATTTTGAACCCGGCATGTTTTTGACCCGACCTATTTTAAACCTGACCTGTTGTTGACATGAACTGATATTGACCTGACTTGATATTAACCTGACCTGAATTTAGGAAGTCTATAATTTAATGATTTTCAAGAAAAAAATGAAAGTATTTGAGAAATTATGAATTTATTATATTATAATGTGAGAAACTAATTAACTCATATGATGATATTTTAATATGATATTATTTTTGTTCATTTTAGTCCTTAAAACTTTATTTTTAGCCGAAATTGACTCATATATATTTCTATTTTTGGTAATTTAATCGAATAATATTTTTGTTTATTCTAGTCCCTACAAATTATTTTCAGTCAAAATTAGCCCATGTTTATTTATATTTTTGGTAATTTAGTCCAATAATATTTTTGTTTATTCTAGTACCTAAAATTTAAATTTTATTCAAAATTGACTCTTATTCATTTTTTTGTAATTTAGTCCAATATTTTTAATATTATTATATTTTTGTTCATGTTAGTCTCTAAAATTTTATTTTAAACCAAAATTAACCCATATTTATTTTATATTTTTGTAATTTAGTCCAATATTTTTAATTTGCTGATATTCTTGTACATTAATTTTGTATTTGATAAAATATAATATGAAAACAATTACCTTAAAAATATATTATAACACAAAAAAGAACTTATAAGAAATTAACAAAATTATGAGAATTCATGAATTAATATATATATATATATGAGAAATTATCTTTGATTTTTAAAGTTTTAATTTTAACCAATAAAAATAGTTAATCTAACAATCCAGAAAACATTAAGTCAAAAACAGTAGTCATTTCTTGTAAAATTAATGCAATTTCCATGATTAAGTTAGAAAGAAAGACATATTTTTTAAACTGATTTAGTGATTTGCATGATTTTGGTTCAAAATGCCATATTTTTAGTTTTGAGTCTCTTAATAAAAAATTCTCAAAAACTCTATATTTTTTAAGGCATAATGATAAAAAGTACCTTAACGTTTGATTGAATTATCATTTTAGCACATTTTTTGAAGTAATTTAGCCCTCAACATTTTATTTTGAGTCAAAATAACCCATCTGCTGATGAAAATGATTAGTCAACCAACGGTAAATGGCTTGAAATGATATGAAAAACTTACAGGGCAGTGCACGTCACGATAGTGGTGTCATATATGTAAATATGCTGACTTTATGAAATTTCACATTAATGAAAATATAATTCTATAATATATATATATATATATATATATATATATATTATTTTGATGTGTCATTCTGCCAAGTCATTTCAAATTGTTTATCGTCAGTTGACTAACAGCTTTCATCTGCATAGGGACCATTTTGACTCAAAATACAATGTTGAAGGCTAAATTGCTTCAAAAGAATAATATAAGCCAAAATAATAATTCAGTCAAACGTTAGAAACAATTTTTCACATTATGCCTTTTTTTAAATACAACACCTTAACTATTCTATCCCACGTATAAATCAGAAAATAATACACATTTAAATATTCGAAGTCACATCTCCCTAGATATTGCAATAGTAATCATGTTAACTGAGTTAAGATGAACTTTATATTCTAAAATTTCAAATCTTTAGAATTCACGTTTGAAAAAATATCCTATAATTGGATCTGATGTAATTACATAGTTGTGGATCATCGTAATTTTTTAGTTTCACTGAATTTGATGTAATTGTCACGGGGCTAGATTTTGACTCTAGCTGATCCGTGCGGCCTTAGACGCCTTCGACGCAAATCAGTCGATTCCTACGCCTAAGTCAGCCTTCAACCAGCCTTGTGAGTACTCCTGCTCAACAACGGCTTCGACAAGCACTCCAGGTTTCGATGGATCTTGTCACAGACACCACTTGTGTCGCGGGCTAGACCTTTGCTGGACGAATCGTGCCGGATCTTAGTCTCTTTCTCGGTTGAAACGTCGACTAAGTCACCCTGAAGCACCTTGTCACGGTCTTAGGTGAAGATCTCTCGACAATCACCTAACTCAACCAGGATTCTCGCTCCGGAAGATCAAACACTCTTCGAAGCCCTCGAACGAAAGATCGTTCTAATCAAAGAACAACGGCAAGAGATTGGCAGCTAGAACAACGAAGAACACTCAAGAACAACAAAGAACAATAAAGAACACTCAAAGAGTTTTAGAGTAAATGCTTCTTGTATTACTCAAAGTGAAGTGAATTGAATGATTTACAAGTGAGGAGGGAGCCTCTATTTATAGTTGAACTCCCTTACATCCAACGGCTCAGTTTAAATTACATCGACGGTCGAGATTGATCTTATCTTATCTTATCTGATCAAATCTCAATTTCAAATCTCTAATTATCACAAGCATTATCTACACATTATATTCAAATAAATGGATAATGCTTTGACCAAATTACCCTTCTGAATCCTCCATGGATTTGGCTAAGTCTTGTGGGCTCTTTAGCATTCTCCAAGTGCCGGGCCAAGTGTGATGGTCTTGGCAAGCCCGTTCCACCGTGCAAACTCTCTTTGGCTGATTCTTGCGCCAATGCCTCGGTCCCAAAGGTTTGGTCCACGTCTTTCTCCAAGTGCTGGGCCAAGTCTAATGATCTTGGCAAGCTCGTCACACCGCGCAAACCTTCTTTAGCTGGTTCTTGCGCTAACGCCTCGGTCCCAAAGGTATGGTCCTCGCCATTCTCCGAGTGCTGGGCCACATTTGGCAAGCCCGTTGCATTGCGCACAACCTCCCTATTTGTTGCTCGCGCTAATGTCTCGATCCAAAAAGTTTGGTCCGTGACAATCTCCCCCACTTGACTTAGCGACGCCCTCGTCGCTGCACTCGAACGATCCTGGGCAGGGTCAACTTGATTACTCGTCGATGCCTCGGCTTCATGCAATTCCCCCATATGAACTGCTCGCCTCGACTCAAACTGTTGTTGAACATCGCGTGCTAACACGCCTCTTGATACATCTCCCTTGTAGGAGCACTCTCCCACAAACTCTGATTTACCTTGACTCATACCCACTTGGTCCTACGGCAAAGACTTGGAAGTTGTCACAACATTGAACACAGACTGAACTCTCAGATTCGTCGACAACTCTGGCTTGCCCCTTTGAACTCTGAAAGGTCTCTTCCAATCTTCTTTTCCCCCGCACTGAAGACTAGGTCGTACTTGACCTACGCTCATCAACAATGGCAAATCAAAACCAAAAACACTAGGAATGTGTTTGAGATGTACCTTCTCCTCGATCACATTTACTCTAAAACAGGTCAGCCCTTCTTTCTCCTTGAAGTCTGGCCCCCTCTACATTGAACCTTCTTCGTCGAAGTTCTTTGCATGCATCGGCACTTTCGCCACAAAGTCCGTTGCGTTACTCTGCATCGGCACTTCTTCCCTGAAGTCCGTTGCATCTGGTTGCATCCGCCCTTCTGACTCGAAGTTTGGTGCTCTCTTGCATCGATCCTTCCTCCTTGAAGTTTAGTGCTTTCTCTTGCGTCGACACTTCCTATCTGAAGTTCGTCGCTAGTTTCCCACCTTACCCATTGGTGGTGTCTCCACGGTTACTATGTCCCCTAACGGCTTAGCCCCCTTCGACTCTACAATGGTCTCAAAAGCGATGCTCTTTCCCTGAACATCCTCGGCAAGCTCCTCGGTAGCCTTCTCGGACATGGTCACCCCTTTCTGCTTTCGGTCCCCCTCGGCCTTGGCAGAACTCGACATTATCGGATCAAGCGATGCAGCCTCGCTCTCTTCGGGCTCATCCAACTCCTTGGATGGCTTGACTCGATCCAGGAAATCTCGCAATTTGTGAGGCCCCTTACACTGGTAGCACTCTAGTTGCTTCATCTTGCGTCGGCACTTCTTCCTCGAAGTCCTTTGCTTCTTTCCCACCTTGCCCATAGGTGGCATCTTAACGGTTGTTATGTCCCTCGACGGCTCAGCCCCCTTCGACACTGTACTGGTCTCAAAAGTAATGTTCTTCACTCGAACATTCTCGGTAAGTTCTTTCCCAGCCTTCCCAGACATCTTCAACCCATTCTGCTCATAGTCTCCGCTTACCTTGGAAGAACTAGATAACTCGGAACCAAGTTTCACAGGCTCTTTACTCTTGGCCTTGTCCTGTCCCTCGGACCACTTGGCTCGAAACGGGCATCTCCGCAACTTATGAGGTCCCTTACATCGGTAGCACCTCAATCGCCTCGTCTTTACCCTCGGCTTGACAGCTTCCTCACTTGCTATCGCACCAAGTCTCATCGCTGGCTGGACTACTTTGGTACTCGTAGTCAAACCACGGCTCTCACTTCGCTTGGCGGCATTGACACTCACAATCGCCCCAAGTCTCATCGCTGGTTGGACTACTTTGGCACTCGTAGTCGAACCACGGTTCTCACCTCGCTTGGTAGCATTGACACATGCAATCGCCCCAAGTCTCGCTACTTCACCCTTTGACTCGTCTGCTGTCTTCACCATGGCAGCTAGGCGGTTCTTCTCGGGACATCCCCTTATCAAATGAGGACCATCACAGAAGTAGCACTTCAACTTCTTGCTCCCCTTCTTTTCTGGCACAGACTTAGCCTCACCATTCCCCTTGTCTCTCGAACTGGGCCTGGTTGACTCAACACTCGTCTGCTTGCATTCTGCGGGCTCGGTCAGAGGTTCGGCAACAACAAAAGCCTCTGAAAGTCTCTGGGCATCTCCTTGCTCCAATGCGAGCTTCGCCCCCGGTCTAAATCCCTCTAAGAAGGTCTTGAGCGCATCACATTCGCTTATTGCCATCTTGCAACTGAGCAGCTCCCTCTTGAGCTCATCCACTTCTTTTCGCAAAGCTTCCATCTCAGCTTCACTCGCATTACTCCCTCGAACAGTCACCAACTTGTTGAGAACTTCTTGTGTCTCGTCCTTGAACCGGTCATCTATGGACTCTACCTCGTCAAGACGGGACTCGAAAACACCTTGGGTCTACTTGGCCTCCTCCTCGGATTTCTCAAGTCTACAAACCCTCTTTCCCAACGACTCCAATTCCACCTTCATTGCCTCCACTGCATCTTGAAGGGAATTATCTTGTTGGTTCAACTTCTCGTATACTGAGTTGAGAACTTCTTGGATCTCCTTCGTGGTTTCCTCCTTGGAAGAATCATTCGCGTTTTGCAAATCCACCATCTTGGCTTCACAAGCACAACTCTCTCGAACTACCTCCAACTCGTTGAGGATGCGTTGCGTCTCGTCATTGAACTTGCCCTCCATGGACTCTAACTTTTCAAGACGTGACTCCACAACACTCTGGGTCTTTTTGGCCTCCTCTCTTAGAGTTTCCACTGTAGCCTCTAAGGAATCGCCACGCTCAGACATCTTCACATCCAAGTCATTAAGAGCCAATTGAACCTCCTCCTGGATCCCTTCTAGAGACTCTAACATCTCAATATCCAACGAACCCAGCTTCTCAAGGTTTACTGACTCCAGCTGTTCAAACACCACCTTGGCCTCCTTCTCAAAGTCCAAGAGTTTATCGACCCAAGCCTCCACAACTGTTATGAATTCAAGATTCGAGTGTACCTTATTTTCAAGACGGTTGCTCCTCTCGTCAAATTCCTTCAGAGTCTTGCTTACATCGTCCATTGTCAATGTCTTCTTCTTTGGTGCCATCTCAATCACCACTTTGCCACGAACTAGTCTGATCCCTGATCACTTCGACTAACTCGAACGCAAACCACCATCACGCTTAACTGCAACTACAAGCTGGAACCCACCACACTTGACTGCACCTGCAAGTTGGCTTGAACACAAGTCACTACCACGCTTGACTGCAACTGCGAGCTGGCTCGAACGCAAGTCCCTTCTTCGACTCGCCCGAATAGCACTTATCACGGCACTTCTCTGATTCCACCTATCGTGGCTCTCTCTGTTACCAACTCTCATGGCTCTCTCTGATACCAACTATCAGCAAGACTTCGCTCAGATGCCAACTGTCACGGAACCGGCTACCGGCTCTGATACCAACTTATCACCGCTCAGCTCTGATACCAACTGTCACGGGGCTAGATTTTGACTCTAGCTGATCCGTGCGGCCTTAGACGCCTTCGACGCAAATCAGTCGATTCTTACGCCTAAGTCAGCCTTCAACCAGCCTTGTGAGTACTCCTGCTCAACAACGGCTTCGACAAGCACTCTAGGTTTCGATGGATCTTGTCACAGACACCACTTGTGTCGCGGGCTAGCCCTTTGCTGGACGAATCGTGCCGGACCTTAGTCGTTTTCTCGGTTGAAACATCGACTAAGTCACCTTGAAGCACCTTGTCACGGTCTTAGGTGAAGATCTCTCGACAATCACCTAACTCAACCAGGATTCTCGCTCCGGAAGATCAAACACTCCTCGAAGCCCTTGAACGAAAGATCGTTCTAAGCGAAAGCTAATCAAAGAACAACGGAAAGAGATTGGCAGCTAGAACAACGAAGAACACTCAAGAACAACAAAGAACAATAAAGAACACTCAAAGAGTTTTAGAGTAAATGCTTC
Organism: Hibiscus mutabilis; assembly: GCA_019671005.1. Classification (NCBI taxonomy): domain Eukaryota; kingdom Viridiplantae; phylum Streptophyta; class Magnoliopsida; order Malvales; family Malvaceae; genus Hibiscus; species Hibiscus mutabilis. The sequence goes on from CM033715.1 coordinate 51,006,929, forward strand.
TTGTATTACTCAAAGTAAAGTGAATTGAATGATTTACAAGTGAAGAGGGAGCCTCTATTTATAGTTGAACTCCCCTACATCCAACGGCTCAGTTTAAATTACATCGACGGTCGAGATTGATCTTATCTTATCTTATCTTATCTGATCAAATCTCAATTTCAAATCTCTAATTATCACAAGCATTATCTACACATTATATTCAAATAAATGGATAATGCTTTGACCAAATTACCCTCCTGAATCCTCCATGGATTTGGCTAAGTCTTGTGGGCTTGCGGGCTCTTTAGCATTCTCCAAGTGCCGGGCCAAGTGTGATGGTTTTGGCAAGCCCGTTCCACCGCACAAACTCTCTTTGGCTGATTCTTGCGCCAATGCCTCGGTCCCAAAGGTTTGGTCCACGCCTTTCTCCAAGTGCTGGGCCAAGTCTAATGATCTTGGCAAGCTCGTCACACCGCGCAAACCTTCTTTAGCTGGTTCTTGCGCTAACGCCTTGGTCCCAAAGGTATGGTCCTCGCCATTCTCCGAGTGCTGGGCCACATTTGGCAAGCCTGTTGCATTGCGCACAACCTCCCTATTTGTTGCTCGCGCTAATGTCTCGATCCAAAAAGTTTGGTCCGTGACATAATTGAAGACCACTAATTACATTCTCCGATTCTTAGAAATATAGATGGAACTTGATGTAATTACACACATAATTACACTCTTCAAATTATTATAATTAGTTCACACGTTAAAATTGATATTTATTTATGGGTAAAATTTTGATACACAAGTTGTGTAAAATTAATTGTATACAAGCCTGCATATTTTCACTATAAAACTCAAATCTTAAATTTCTAACCCTAACCCTAAAAAACTAAATAATAAATCTTAAACCATATAACTTAAATACTAAACCCTAACCTTAAATTATAAACCCTACTACCTAAACCCCTAATTTTAAACCTTAAAATAAAATACTTAACCCCTAAAACTAAAAGGCATGTGTAAACTAAAGTTTACACGGCCTGTGTATCAAAGTTTTTCCCTGTATTTATAAGGTAATTATTTCATACACTAGCGGTAGAAACTAAAAATTTCCACAAGCGCCTTAGTTTTATAGTTTAGGAACTTAGTTTAGAGTGTAGGGTTTAAGTGTAGTAGTGTAGAATTTATGGATTGTGGTAAAATTTTAGGGTTTAGAGTTAGAATTTAGGTTTTATAGTTCAAAACCTAAATCCTCACCATATTACCCTAAAAATTAAACCCTAACATCTAAACCCTAAATTCTAACCACAATCTCTAAATTCTAAACCCATACATCTAAGCCCCTAAACCCTGTACCCTAAACTAAATCCTTAAACCCTAAAACTAAAGCGCTTGTAGAAACTTTCAGTTTCCACTGCCAGTGTATTGAATATGAACTATTATTTATATATACATGAATTACTTATATTTACTTATTTTCCTTTACCACTTCAACTTATAATTTTTTTATTATTATTGCTGCACGTAACGGTTTTATAATATAATATATTTTATAAAATAAAATTTTTATTAAATTTATTTTCAACTACATATTTAAATATTTTGCAAAATATTTTTAGAATTATGATTGATATTTTTATAATAATTAATAAGGTAATTTTTATCTATGGTCCCTTTTGCTTAGGTTTTGCTCTGTTTTGGTCACTCAAATTTAAAAAAATTATCGTTGCCACTTACGTTTTGAAACGTTTCTGTTTTGATCACTAGACCGTTAGTCTCCATTACTTGGCTAACAGGTAGCTGATATGACCTTTTAAAAAATTAAAATAATCCACGTGTATAATACACGTGGAATACGTTTATTATCCGATTATTTTTAAAAGGGGTAAAAAGGAAGTCAACCTTTCTGATTCCTTTAACCACGATTAAAGAAAAAATTAAAAGACCAAAAGTCAATTTCTTCTCTTTCGTTTCTCTGTGAATTTTGGGTAGTGTTAGGGCTTAGAGAAATAATCTTTGAAGAATCAAAGTAAGTACTTAAGGGAATCGATTTTATCCCATATTTTTTTTATTTTTTTAGTAATGGTTATCACTCGTTTGAACTCTTTCTTTTTGTTTTTAGTAAGATTTTGGAAAATGGTTTGATGGCGACTTTGAAAATCAGGGGAGAAGAGAGTGGTGTATGGTATGATTATTTTCGCACTTTTTTATTTGTTTTCTGAAATTAAAAGTAATTACAAAATTAGTTTAGGGTTTTAGTAAGGATTTAGGATTGTATCGAGGGTTTAGGGTATAATATATACGTTTTACTCTATTAAATGGTTAATATTATCGTTTCAATTTAATTAAATTGATTTTTTATGGGATTATTTTGATTTTATCTAGACATTGATTCTTTAAAAATGCTAATTGTTGTTTTAATTTATTGATTTAAGGTTGTTTTAGGTTGAGTTGACTTCGGTTTGCTTTGTTTTGTACACTAGTTAGATTGTTTAGTGCAAAATTGTAAACTGTAACTATGTCATATTGCAAAATATTCCTTTTAACTATGTTATTTTAATTTTTTTGTTTACTTTTCAGCATAATATTTTTTTAACAAATACTTTTTGTGTTGTTTGTATTGATTTTGGGGTTGTTTATTGCATTGAATAAACATATATTGCATTGGAGAATTATGTTTTATGCTTAGGTTTGAAAGAATATTTTGTTGCAGTTTATTATAAAGAAATGTGATCTACATTTCTTTATGCCTTTTATGCTATGAATCTTTTTGGTGTTGTCTGTATTAGTTTTGAGTTTTTTGTTTTTGTTGAATTTTTCTGTTGGGAATAGTTTACTGTTTTGCTGGGATTTTTTTTGTCTTTTAGGGGTGAGCCATTAATTTAAATATGGTCAATGTTTCTATTATGTGTACTATTTCTTTTAGGGATGAGCCATTAAAATGTTTACTTGTGTATTGTGCGGGTATGGGTGAGAAATGTTTAATTGTGTGATTCAATATAGAGGATACTTTGTGCTTTCACCAAGGATGAAGTACACCTTTAAGTCTAAAGCCTACTTCAATTTTGTTGATGCTGGTAGATTCTCAACATTTTTATTATGTGAAATGGTTGAGAAGTCAGAAGTAGTTGTACCTATTGTTGTTTACTAGAGAGTACCATATGCTGCATTGTGTATTGCTTCTGTTCGGCCACTAAAGACTGATCATGTCTGTATGGCTATGCTGAACAACCTGCCTAGTAATAGGTATATATATATCTGAAGCCATTTGAAAAAATAATTGATGAAGTTCATGAAGAAGAAAAAGATCACACTGTTCAAGAAGAAAAAATGATGCTGAAGAAGATGATCATGGTGCTGAAGAAGAACAAGATCATGTTATTGAAGAAAAAGAAAATTATGCTGCTACAGAAGAACATGTTCATCCTGCTGAAGAAGAAGAAGAAAATCATGATGCTAAAGAAGATGTTCATCCTGTTGAAAAAGAAGAAAATAATGTTGTTGAAGAAGAAGAATATGCTGCTGAAGAATTTGATGTTAGTGACAATATATATGATTGGGAAAGAGATAAAGCGTGTTGACAAGAGGTTGGAATAGGAATTAGGGTTTAGAGAAACATAGATGGCTTTGGACCTAATGGTGTGCATGTGAATGACAAGGATCATGAACCAGAATAAAAAACTGACAATTCTGAAGACCTATACAATGAGCATGGTTCAAACTCAGATGGGCTTAGGTACCCTGAATTCAATTTTAATATTGACACGGTGAAATTAAAGTTTGTTAAGGATTTAGTAATTCCTAATATGAAAATATTAAAAGAAGCTATCAAGCATATGAGAGGGTAGATAGGGTGAAACTAAAACTGAAAAAGAATGACAATTGAATCCTTCAAGCAATATGCAAGGAATGATGTACTTGGAAATTGTAGGCAGCCCCTATGAATCCTAAGGACAGTATGGACCAAACTTGGCAAATTAAAACCATGGCAAATTATCATATATGTTCCAAGTCTGTGAGCAATAGTAATATTACATCTAAGTGGATGGAAAAGTACTACACTAAAAAATTATGTTTAAGCCTAATTATACCTTGAGATCATTACAACATGATATGTTGCATGAATTTGGTACACTTGTGTCACCTGGGAAGCATGGAAGGGCTAGAGATAGTGGATTAGAAATGATTTAAAGGAATCATAAGGCTTAATATGAGAGAATTTATGACTACTTACAAGAGTTGAGGAGTACAAATCTTGGAACAACTATAATCTGTTATCTAGATTTAAGGTTATTCCAGAGGATGTATGTTTGTCCACAGGCTTGCAAAGAAGGGTGGAAAATAGGTTGTATGAGGATAATTGGTCTTGATGGTTATTTCTTGAAAGGTTATTTTCAAGGGTATTTGTTGACAACTGTAGGGATTGATGCAAATGATTGCATTTATTCTATAGCATATGTTGTTGTAGAGAGTGAGAATATGTCTTCTTGGTATTGGTTTGTTGAAAATTTAAAAACTAATTTGGAGATTGATAATTCTTCCAACATATACAAACAAAGATTAAGTATTGATTTTTGGTACCCAAATAATTTTGGGTCCATGAGTATTAGCTCCTTAAATCTTGCTTCCCTTGGGAATCCAAGAAGAAATAGCACTCACATCATTAGAAGTGATTAGTTCCTTAAGAACCCAAACACTCCTAATCATCTTACTATAATAGGGCCTTTAGAAGCTTCTTTGCTTATAGCCACCAAAGTTTCTTTTCACATAATTGGGTTTTGAAGATTGTCCTTTTCAAAACTAGTTTTCCCAACTTTGCTTAAGGAAGCTTTGAGATCACCAACTTCCATTTGGTGATCATCATGAACTTTAGAGAGAAGGTTGTTTAGGTCTTGATTTTTCTTTTTAAAATTATTTTGTTTTTCTTGTAAATCAAGAACCTTCTTCTTAAGTTCTGAGTTGGTTTTAGATAGGGAATCATTTTGGTTTTTCAAATCGGAAATCGTTTTCTTGTTTTTCAAAGTTGATTCCTTGTACTTCTCTACTAGCTCATCATATACCTCTTGTAACTGATCATGAGCTTCTTAAAGCTCATCAAAAGTAAAATCAAAGTTAGATGAGTTAGAGGTTACCTTAGGATCTTCTTCAAGTGCCATGAGACAAATGTTGGCTACTTCTTGCTCCTCTTCATCCGATGATTCCTCATCACTCCAAGTAGCAACATGAGCCTGGAGCTTCATCTTCTTCTCAAAGCTCTTCTTTTTGAGTTGGGGACAATCAAGCTTGATGTGTCCCAGCTTCTTGCACTCACGGCAAACTATTTGATTCATTTATTTCTCTTTGTTCTTGTTCTTGAAATCCCTTATTCGATGGAAATTTCTTCCTCGATTGGATTTCATGAATCGAGTGAACCTTTTAGCTAGCATAGCCAATTCTAATTCTTTATATTCACTCAAATCGCTCTCCTTTTGCGAAGCCTTGGGAGCAATTCTCACTTTCTTCTTTTCCACCTCTTTCTTTTCCATCATCTTTTCTTCTTTTTTTTTCTTCTATTCCTTTCTACTAATCTCACGAGTAAGAAGAAAACCCATGAGTGCATCGAGCTTCAAGGTCTTGAGATTCTTGGCTTCAATGATTGTGGTTTTCTGTTCATCCCATGATGTGGGAAGAGAATAGATGAGCTTTCGAACAAGCTTGTTTTTTGGAATAACTTCTCCAAATCTTTTGAGCCCGTTGACTATGACGGAGAAACGATTGAACATCTTAGTGATGCCCTTATCCGATTCTATTTTGAAATTCTCGTAGCTCAAGTTGAGGAGTCCAATCTTGGTCTCCTTTACATCGTTTGTGCCTTCATAGGTGGTCTCGAGCTTATCCCATATCTCCTTTGCACTTGTGCAAGAAGACATCTTTGATTACTCATCCGATCCAAGAGCACAAAAGAGCATGTGTATTACTTTGTAGTTGACTTGTAGTCTCCTCTAATCTTTATCGGTCATCTCTAACTTGAACTTGGGAATCAACTGATCACCTTCTCCCTTCATCAGTATGCTTGGTCTATCTTCCACTACATCCTATAGGAGGTAGTTGTTGGATTTGATGAAGAGCCTCATTTGATTCTTCCAATAGGGATAGTTATTCCCATTGAAATAAGGAGGTTTAGTGATGGATTGAGACTCGTAGAGGTTGTTGCCGGATGTGGAGGCCATGGCTTGACTCCTAGTTGATTGAATCACCTTCGGATCATCTCAAGAGGATAGTAATCCTTCAAAGGAGCTAGGCTTTGATACCAATTATTTGGATGATCAATCAATATGATTTGGCCAAGATATGGGTGAATTGGCAATTTAAAAAATAAAAAGAAGCAAATGGAAAGATAAAAAACGAGACACAAGGAATTTATAGCGGTTCAACCTTCTAACAAGGTTTATATCCACTACCTTAGCTTCCCACTAAAGATTTTCACAAATTCACTAAGAATTTCTTCCCTTTTCTAGGCTAAATAGGCAACTCTTTACACAATAAAAGCTTCCTAACCCAAAGCTTTGATCAAACACTCTCTTTTACAAGAAATGTTTAGCAAACAGAAAAATCCTCTCAAAGGTGTATGATTGCCCAATTACAAGTTCACTCAAAACCCAAAACTTGAATAAGATGATTACAAGAAAGACCACTTAAGTGGGTTACAAATATTTGACTCTAAAAGGCTCAAGATTGTTGGATTTGTGCTTGAATGCTTAAGGCTTGTTCAATAGTTGTTGATGTAGCTTTGGAGACTTGATTATATACCCCTTCATTGATTTCCAATCATTTGGGTAGTTGGGATCATAATTATAGCCGTTGGAAACTATTTTTCCCGTAATAAATACTGTTTGCCAACCCTCAGTATCGATACTCGGGCTTCAGTATCGGTACATACTATAAGAAGAAAGAGTCATTGTACAAAGGTGTATCGGTAAGCGGGAAGGCTTATCGGTACGAGAAGTTCATTTTACAAAGGCATACCAGTACAATCCATATTGTATCGGTACCAGTTTTGCTCACTAAAATCAGAGGAAAAAGTCATTGAAAAATTGTATCGGTATGCCTAAAGGCGTATCGGTACGGTATAACCAATTTTCAAAATGTTGATTCCAATAAAACTAACAAGGTAACAATTATGTCATTAAATAAAAAGATTTTTTTAAATCTGAACACCCCTTATCGGTATGAGTAAAGCCATGCCGATACTCAAAGCTTATTTGGTTCCTAGGTATGAATGGCGTACCAATACGACTATATGCGTATATGTACCCAATAACCATTTAGCATAAAATATTTTTCCAGTAACTAAAACTCGTATCCATACGGTTAAGGGCGTATCGGTACTCTTGGACCAAATTGGCTATTTTAGTATGAAAACACTTTAGAAAATATTTGGGATTTTAGTTTTTGACTTAGAAACAATTTGAAGTTCGAATTGTTGTCATTTTGTGAGACTTTTTGGGTACTTAAAAATTTATCTAATTTTACAAATTTGCCATTTAAATCTTTGTTATATCAAAATCAAAATATAAGTTTTACAATTAGGTTACTAAATCAGATTCCTTATGTTTTTTAATTCTGTTTCGATTTAAGAATTGATCATTACATATTAATTGCATGATTTTTGTCTTAGTATTATTTGTTGCAAATCTGCCTTATGTATTGTTTTTATTTGTTGCACAAGGGATATTTATTTGTTACAATCTGCATTATGTATTGTTTTTTTTTTGTTTCATAATGGATTTTTATTTGTTGCAATTTTCCTTTTGTTGCAATCTGTTTTAGGTTTTGGCCAACTCATGTTGGTGTACATAGATATCAAGTTGAAGCCGACCCATATCATCAACATGTTGTGGACCTTGACCAAAGATTATGTACATATAGAAAATGAGACCTCACTGGGATCACATGTGCCCATGCAACATTAGTCTTTCGACTGAATAATTTAAATCTTGGAGATTATGTTAATGAATGCTAAAACAACAGTACACAGTTGGCTATTTACTTAAACATGATTAAGCCAATCAAAGATAATACTTTAAACTAGTTTGTACTCGAAATTCAATCAATGACTTAATTAAATAAATTTTTTCATTCTTTCATTTATAGGTCCGTACTAGTGGGCTCTAGTAACTGACATGGAACCTATTTTACCACAAATCATAAGGAAGTCACCAGAAAGACCAACCAAGAAAAGAATATTGAAACCTAATGAAGTCACTAACCCTAAGCTAAGCAAAAGAAGGCAACAAGGTAACTGCACAAAATATGAAAAACAAGGTCACGACATAAGGACATGTAGAGGGAAAGTGGGTGCAAATCAATCTATAAGAAGACTCAGATTCAAGAGACCAAAACCTAGACAGTAACCTTACCAGCCACAACAACCTCATGTACCTCGAAGGGATAGAGTGAATCCACTGTCTCCAACCCTCCAACGTCTCCAACCCTCCAACTCATGAATCACAATCAACCACTAAAGAGTGAAGTTGGGACAGACTTATTTTACTCTTTGTAAACCAAAATGTTTTTGTCTCATTTGTGGCCAACAACAATATCTTTTCTGATGGTTAAGCTAGGATAGATTTATTTTACAAACTTAACTTTCATGTTTGGGGCATTATTTTGCAACTGCTACATGAGGTTTAGCAGTTGATGTCATTATTTTGCAGTTGATATAAGAGGTTTATCAGCTTAGAAGCTGATTATTTTGTATTAGATTGCCTCGGTTATGCAAACTTACCTTTGCTTACTTAAATGTTCAGTTCATTTTATGCAATACCAAAATATTATACTAAAATTTTTAAGTTGAATACAACACACCGATTTTTTACCAAACCAACTTCATTACTTCACTGAAAACATTCCACACAACAATCCATAAATTACTCCATACAAATCATTCAAAATCATAACCCATGGAAATAAAACCTACATACTAAGTTACTTCACACAAAATAATCCATGGAATAACAACATCATTCCCATAACCCATACAATAACATTCTATGGAAATAAACCCTACCCAATCAATTACTTCATAACCCAAACCATTGTCATCGAAAAAATCAGCAAGAATAACCAAAAAATTCTCTCAATCCTTTTTGCCCTCCCTATTTTCTTCATTTTCCTTAACAACCCAACAATGACCACTCTTGCAGATGGTGTCAAAAGAGCATCATACCAAGCAAAGAATTGACAATGACTCTCCCTCCCATAATTTTTACAACCAAAAAACTTCCTACTAGGATTGTCATTAGTCTAAGAAGTTGCAATCTTTGATTCGAGGCCACAACAACAAATGGGTACGCATGCTTCTATTTCTATTGTCTTTTCTTTTTTATTGTTTTATATTTCTACTGAAATGGGTAAGAAAAGAGGAACAAATTGAGTTAGGGGTTTTAATTGAAGTAAATGAGGTTATATAGACAATGAAAAGGGTGTTTAATATTTGTGACGTCTATTCCACGTGTATTATATACGTGGATTATTTTAATTTTTTAAAGGGTCATGTCAGCTACTCGTAGCCAAGTAACGGTGACTAACGGTCTAGTGACCAAAGCAGAAACGTTTCAAAACATAAGTGGCAAGAATGGTATGTTTTAAATTTGGGAGACCAAATAGAACAAAATCAAAACAAAAGGGACCATGAGTGAAGATTACCCTAATTAATATTATTTAGAATTGGAACATTGTGGGGTGGTTCGGACGAGAAGCATAAAATGAGTAGGGTGAATTGGAATATTGTGTGTCGACCAAAGAAATATGGTAGTTTGGGAGATGGATTTACAGACTTGTAATTCGACATTGTTGGTCAAGTGGAGTTGGTGTTATTCTATGAGTGAGAATTCATTGTGGTGGTCTCTTATAGAGGCTAAATATGGTTAGGATATTCTACATTGGTGAACTAATGAAGTAGGGAAACACACCATGTTAGTGGTGTGGCGTCAAATAGTGGAAGTACATAATGATGAATGTGTATAGAGATTTATGGTTCAATCTCAATTTACATGGCAATTGGGCCATGGTTCCAAAATTTTATTCAGGCGCGATTGTTGGTGTTTGGATGAGCCCTTACAACAAGTGTTCTCAAGGCTGTTCCGTGTGGCAAATAATACTATGGTGTTGGCAAGGGATTACATGCACAATTGCATATTTGATCATGTGGGATGGTGTGATTTCTTCTCTCGAGACCTCCGTTCATTTAAGAGGGGCAACTAAAAGATCTCAAATCCCATGTGATGAGTTTTCGTCTTCATGAACATAGAATGGATTGCCTAATTTGGAAACCATCAGTCTCGAGGAAGTTCTCGGTTAGGCCTCTATATAAGTTGATGTAATCGTTTGGCTTGGAAATGTCGATGGAGCTAAGTTTGATATGAAAACTGCACATACCTCCCAAGATACAATGCTTCACTTGGTTTGTTATGTTATTGAGACTGCCAACTATGGGTATGTTGTGCGGCCGATGTGTCCCAATTGTGGAGGACATGGTTCAATGTTGTTGGTGTTGCGAGGCTGAGGAGGTGGTGTGCCATATTTTGTTCTGTTGTTTGTTCATGTAGGAGGAATGATGTTCTTTCTCTATCGGCAAGTGGAAGTGGTGCAGTCACAAACATTGGTGGAATTTTTGTATCAATGTTTTCACAACTTCTTTAACGGGATGGTTTGGGAATGGTGGTTGGCCGGTTGTGTGGTTGTCATTTGGTCCATTTGCCTCACACGTAATAAGTTGATCTTTAAGAAGAAGCGGATGAGTATGGGGGAATTAGTTTTCCCCATAAAATTAAGGTCTTTGTATTGGGTGTGAGCAGGTTTACCTCTAGGGATGATTTCGAAGTCGACATGGTGGGACTGCCTTTGGTATTGTGAGTTTCACCTGTCCATGATATCAAGGAGGGTGAATGTTGTGTGAGAGATGCCGCTGAGGGAATGCTGAAAGTCAATGTTGATGGCTTTAAAAAAAGGGGAAATTCGGGGAAGGCAGGATGCGATGGTGTGTTGCAAAACGAGCATGGGATGATTTTAGCCATGTTTTTGGGGCCTATGAGGATTGTTGATTACAATGAGGCAGAGCTGCAAACCATTTTCCATGCATTGGAGATAGTCCGTGGGTCTAAATGGCGAGACTCACCATATGTGGTGATTGAATCGACTCGGCGGTGGCTTAGGTGCTACATCATGAGAAACACCCATGGCGATTTTGGCAGTGGTTCCGACGTATTGATGCGGCATGTGTAGAGATGAATGGTGTGTGTTTTCACCATGTATTTTGGGAGGTGAATAGTTTAGCGGATGCTCTCGCTAAGGGTGGTGTTGATAGGTCGTTCTGGTTTTAGATACTAGGATACTATTGGTCAGTCTTGGGGCGGTGTTTCCGGGATATTTGTACCCAAGGATTTTTTTGGGATTTTTCGGTGATGATGCTTTTGGTGTTCGATTGTGTGATTCTTTATGCACTACCTTGAGTACTCTTTTCCTCCACTTAGGACTTAGGAAGGTTTTTAACGAGGCTTATAGTTGTGTTGGCCGTGTATGATTTTCCTATTAATAAATAAAAATTATTTATAATTTAAATTCTATAATTTTGAGATTGGAATTTGTACAATTAAACATAACACGAGGAATAAAAATGTAATTACGTTGTGCTTCAAAAGCATGTCTAGATAAATAGAATTCATACTAATTATACCATTCTGTAATTGCTAGGATCATAATTATATATTCATACAATTACGTTGTAATATTCAAACTCATCCTTAATACCATATTTCTAAGTTTACAAAATAAAATTCCAATTTCTTCCCAATTTTCATTAATACGAAAAACATAATTATCAATGATTTTTTAGTGTATATGTTACAAACAATTGAGGTGTCCATTTATATAAAAAATGCTGCCACTTAAGATTCTTTCCTTGTTTATTTGTGTACCTTATTATATATGTGTGATAAATGACATTATTTTGTGAAAACTATTAACAGTCTATTCTGCATTTTTTGTTTTATTTTACAGACAATAGTATTATTTTCAAAGAGGCAACGACTAATGGATTTTTTTTTTTGTTGAAAGAGCAACGACTAATGGAGCATATGCCATTAAAGGTATTATTCAGGCCTAAGAATTTTGCTCTGGGCAATGTGTAATTTTATCAATGTAAATGTCAAAATTCGAACTCATACAATATAAATCTGAATGAGTATCATTGGTCACTCGATCTAGCGGTCGGTCAGATTGTTAATTTACCATGACCCTGGACTGCACCTTTCTTTCCAGAGAAAACCAACCGCTGGAGCTGTTGGATTCCATATCAAGGAACACATCAATGGTTACAGCAGCTAGAGAAAAATAGAAGCAAAACATCATATGTCTTTTTAGAATAAATGCAATAATAGTCTACTGAGATGGCTAAAGGGGACATGGATTTGGATTCTTCAATGTCCAGGCCTTTTAGCATTGAACATTACGAGTATATATGCTAAAGGATAATGATAAATACCAATGCGTATGCAGTTCACCAATTAGCCTACTTCCAATATTCCAAATATATGACGAAAGCTCCTTCTGCGATTTGAAAACCCATCATTCAAGACGATAATAGATTGACTGTAAGTGAGTTTGAATTTAAATCTCGACATCTATTTATTTTGTATAAAAAATTTTCTGAATTTGAGTAATGGTTTCATGTTTAACCAAAATACTACAATAGTTAATTTGTAGGTTTTATTCACAATGTAATTAGATGATAATATCTAAAGATAATATCATCTCATTATGATTAACTAAAACACTACAACAGTTAAACCATAAATCCCCTAGTTTGAGGGAAAGGAAAAGGAGGGAGTAAATAGAATGTAGAATTTGATTTATACAAGCAATTTACCGAGACTATGTTCATTTGATATAGCGGGTTAATATTTGATGCACAGACAATAGTAGAAAAGCATGTTTATTGGAGCCTTAAAACCTGAAATATAAATCTCTAATTCTAAATCTTTAAATTATAAACTCTAAATTTTAATCATAAATTCTAAATTTAATACACTAAAATTTAAAATTTTAAAATATAAACTAAACTTCTAACTCTTAAAATAAGTTTGTTTGTCATGGATAACATATCAAATATTTTTGCTTGGATAATTTACCAAACTGAAATAGTTTTCATTCGGCTGTTCCTTTGGGCCTATAATGTCCAGCTTGAAAATACCTGCAAATAATTCCTGCTAAGCATCAGCTGTCAAGGCTGAGCCCAAACATTTTGATTCAAATTTGAGTTTCGCTGGCTCCATTTATCCTAATCAATCACTCAAGGGCTGCCTTTAGAGATGTCGTGGGATGAGTTTTGGAGACCCGCCCAACATGGCATCTAATTAGAGGCGATAAACGTGTCGTTCAGGTCGAATTTAATTTGGGTCATTTTGGATTTTATTAAATTCAGTTTCAATATAGTTCGAGTTTGATTCGATTTTAGTTCAGGTCTATGGTGATTCGAGTTGGTATTAAGTCATATCGTGTCGTTTGATTTTGGTTTGAGTTAATTTCAGGTCAATAGGAATCAGTCAGTTTTTTATTCAGGTCAACCTTTGGATAGGTCAGTTTCAATTGGGTTTTCAGGTAGGGTCACTTTTTTACACCCATCATATGGCTTTTTAGTGAGTTGAGCGGTAGTTCATATCTCATATTTCTTTATTTCTTTTAATATCTTTTCTTTATTTTGGGTTGCCTTCGATTCAGGTGAATTTGGTTCGGGTCCATTCGGTTTGGTTGAAAAGCAATTTGTGTCTATTTCAGTTAAATTAAAATCCGGGTCAATTTTGGTTCGATTCGACTTTTTCAGGTTCGGGTCAGGTAAATCAGTTCGGGTCTCGAGTCAAGTTTATCAGGTCTACATCTAATTAGGTGGGGATATGTACATGTTTCATGGAATACGAGATAGTGAAGGAGACAAAAATTAACCTCGTCATGAGTTGTAGGATAGATGTAGGTATGACCTTGTATCCGCTTCTCCGTACCTACCCTGTCTTATTCCTGATCGCTCCATGTTGCGCGTTTTGAGTGCTTCGCAATTGGTGCAAGTATACACGTCGCAAGTTATAGTATAGTATAGATATCGTCTCCACAGGGATTGGTGAAACTCTGAGTTCTAACTTCTTGCATTGAAAAGATAAATGAGTAGTGATAATATGAGTTCGAAAATAACAACTAAAATAAATTCGCAAGTAAATAAATGAGGAATGTGGTCGAATAAGAGAGTAGGCCAGATTATTGTGAGTAGTGATGCGATGGATGAATGAATTGTCGTGGCAACTCAATTGTCATGGCAACTAAGACCGGCTGAATTATTGTGGCAACTACTTATGTCGTTGCAACTAGGATTGGTTCGATTGCCGTAGCAACTGGGTTCCTTCCTTCAAAGCTCGGTGAAGCGTTCTTCAATGTCTTCTTGTTATCCCTAACCGAAGAACTAGTTGATTGTACATGCCTTGGTAATACATCCTTGCGTTAACCTTAGGTGAACAACAACCGATCTACACTTCTCTTAGCTGTTGAAATCCAACTCTTATTCCTAAGGTGGATTAACCTTCATCGACGATTTTTTGAATGAAGATCATGCTCATTCGTATCTTGAATCTAACTCTCCCGAGTTTAGATAAATGGATAACACTCAAGATCTTCTCTCAATTCTCTCAAGATAGAAATAGTAAAAACCAAGAATGAACAAACTTTGAATTAAATTGCAATCAAGAACCTAAACATCCAATCGTTTATCAAAACCACAAACCCAAATAACCCAAGCCAATTAGATTTAGTTCATAGTTGGGTTCAAAAAATACAAAAGAATAATTTCCAACCATGGATCACATAAACAAAATAAATAAGAAGAATAAGAAGCGTGTGATCTGCTCTTGCTCTCTCGTGAGGAACTTTGCTTGGACATAGTCTTGAGTTATTGGCCATGGTGGTTTTGGTTCTTGATATAAAGGAAAACAAGCTTAAGAGTTCAAAGACGAGGAAAAAGTGAAGGGAAAAGATAGAATGGATGGGAAGGTTTAATGGTGGGGTGAAGATTTGGTGGAGTTGATAGATAGGTAATTGATCAATGGAAGAAAAGAAGAGGAAGAAAGATAACGATGGTGATTGGGAGAGGTAGTCAGCTATGGTAGATTAGGAGGGAAATAATTTTGGTGGAATTTAAAAGGTTGGGATAATTCCCTAAAATAAGCTCATTATCCACTTCAAGGGATGTATTTCATTTAAATGAAACTCTAACCTAAGCCCAACTCCTTCTCTTGAACTCTTATCCTAAAATTCAAACAAAATAAAAAGATAAATATTAAATAAAGATAAAATAAAACAAAACAAAACAATAAAGATAAAAAAATAATACCAAAATTAAAGAAAGGATAAAAATCTAAAGATAATGAAAACTAAATAAAAAATAACCCCTAAAATATCTAAAAATAAAGAAAAAATAAAAATAAAAATAAAAATAAAATAGTTTGAAAATTGAAAAGCTAAAAAATTAAAACTCTTAGAAAGAGTATTTTCATGCATATAGCCTCATTATCGCGAGTCACATGTGCACCGGTATAGTGCTTCAACTGTTGCTCGTTAACTTTGAACTCGTGTCTACCCACTATCGATTTTACCACAAAAGCCCTATGAGAATAAGATTTGACAACCTCGAACGACCCAGACGATCTTGACTTCAGTTTTCCTGGAAAAAGTTTCAACCGAGAATTAAAGAGAAGCACTAATTGCCCTGGCAAGAATTGTCGCGGCAATAGTTTTTTTCCATGCTAACGCTTTGTTTTCTCTTTATAGATCATGGCATTATTATAAGCTACAACACGGAATTCTTCTATCTCGTTGAAGTCCAATAGACGCTTTTGCCCTGCACTTTCCCAATCCATGTTGATGGTCTTGATTGCCTAGTAAGCCTTATGCTCGATCTCCACCGGTAGGTGGCAAGTCTTGCCATAGTCAAGTCTATAGGGAGACATGCCTAAGGGTGTTTTAAATGATGTACGATAGGCCCAAAGTGCATTATCTATTTTCATAGGCTAATCCTTTCGAGAAAGATTGACAACTTTCTCGAGGATAGCTTTCAATTCATGGTTGGAAATTTCAGCCTACCCGTTAGTCTGCGGGTGATGCAGTGGCAATTTTGTGTGTCACTCTAAAATGCTGTAACATCTTAGCAATAAGTGCATTGTCAAAATGTTTGCCTTCATCGCTAATGATTGCCCCCGACACTCTGAACTGTGTAAATATGTTTTTCTACAAGAATTTATGCACAATTGTGGAATCGTTTCTAGGAACTACTGCTGCCTCAACCCATTTGGACACATAGTTCATTGCAAGTAAGATGTAGAGGTTTCTGAATGAGGATGAGAAGGGCCTCATAAAGTCGATGCCCTACACATCGAACAACTCTACCTCAAGAATATTTTACAATGGCATCTCATGTCGTTTTGAAATACTCCCCGTTCGTTGGCGACGATCACACCCCTTGTAGAAATCATGAGCATCTCTATAAAGAGCGGGCTAGTAGAAACCGGACTGTAGAACTTTGGCTGCTGTACGAGTCCCTCCAAAATGGCCTCCATAAGGTGAAAAGTGGCATTTTTGAAGCACATTTTGTTGTTCATCCTCGGGAATACACCGCTTTATAACTTGTTCTGCACATTGTTTAAACAATAGAGGCTCGTCTCAATAATAATGCTTAGCATCATGTCAGAACTACTTTTTTCCTTTGTGAATAAGGCCATAAGGTAGAGTACCATAAACTAGGAAATTAACTAGATCTGCATACCATGGTATTGCCGAGGCAACCGATATCTGCTCATCCGAGAATGTGTCATGGATCTCCAAATAATCATCATCTCCATCGCCTCCTTCCAGACTTGACAAGTGGTCAGCAACTTGGTTCTCTGATCCTTTCCTGTCCTTAATTTCAATGTCAAATTCTTGTAAAAGCAATACCTAATGAATTAAACGAAGTTTGGCATCTTTTTTTAGCAAATAAGTACTTAATTGCCAAATGGTCAGTATGGACAATTACCTTCGTACCGATCAAATAGGAATGGAACTTGTCAAATGCAAAAACTACTGCTAGTAATTCTTTTTCCGTCGTGGTGTATCTCAATTGAGCATTATTAAGGGTTTTACTAGCATAATATATCACATGGAAAATTTTACCTTTTCGCTGACCTAAAACAACCCCTACCTCAAAATTGCTCGCGTCGCACATGAGTTTGAAAGGTAGGGACCAATCGGGTGAAACGACGATAGGTGTCGTGGCAAGTTGCTTCTTCAAGGATTCAAATGTCGTGGCACATAAATCATCAAAATCAAAAGCTTTGTCATGTTCAAGCAAATTACACAAGGGTTTAGAAATCTTAGAAGAATTATGAATAAACCTTCTGTAGAAACCTGCATGTCCGAGGAAACTCCGGACCCCTTTGACTGAATTTAGTGGCAGCAATTTCTCAATCACGTCCACCTTGGCTCTATCTACTTCGATTCACTTGGATGAGATCTTATGACCGAGCACGATACCTCCGTCTACCATAAAATGGCACTTCTCCTAGTTTAAAACTAGGTTAGATTCTTCACATCGTGCTAACACCTTCTCCAAATTATCGAGGCAATTGTCGAAACTATCTCCAAATACTGAGAATTCGTCCATGAAAATTTCAAGGAAATCTTCGACCATGTCGGAGAAAATCACAATCATACATCTTTGGAAGGTTGTTAGAGCATTGCATAGTCTGAACGACATCCTCCGAAATACATAAGTGTCGTAAGGGCATGTGAAGGTAGTCTTTTCCTGATCCTCTGGTGCTATGGCGATTTGGTTATATCCTGAATAACCATCAAGAAAATAATAAAATGATTTACCTGCAAGACGATCAAGCATTTGGTTAATAAATGGTAAAGGAAAATGATCTTTCCTAGTAGCTTTATTTAACTTACGGTAATCCATACAAACTCTCCAACCAGTGACAGTCTTAGTTGGAATGATTTTGTTGTTTTCGTTATTTACCACGGTTATGCCTCCCTTTTTCGGTACAAATTGTATCGGACTTACCCATGCACTGTTAGAGATAGGATATATGATACCGACATCAAGCCACTTGATGATTTCCTTCATCACAACCCCTTTTATGGCAGGGTTAAGATTTCTCTGCGCCTCAATTGAAGGTTTATGACCATCCTCCAATAGGATCTGGTGCATACAAACCGCTAGACTAATTCCCATCAAGTCTGCGATTGTCCACCCTATTGCCTTTTTGTCTAGTGCCAACATATCAATCAACCTCTTTTCCTGTTCAGGCAGCAGCTTAGAAGAAATAATTATGGGATATGTTTTATCGTTCCCCAAATAAGCATATTTTAATTGTCTTGGTAATGGTTTTAATTCTAAAATAGGAGGTTGCTCAATAGAGGGTTTTTCAAGTTTACCGTCCATACCTGAGAAATCCAAAGGTTCAAAATGTTTACCCGGTCAACTTACAATGGCAATTCTCCTCCATATCAAAATTGAATCGGTGGTGGCTTGAATGACCTGGCATTCTTCAGGATCGTCAGCATGCTTTAGGGTTTGGAAAACATTTAGCTTGACTTGCTGGTCATTTACCCGCATAGTGAGCTTTCCCCTCTCGACATCAATCAAGGTCCTTCTCGTTGCGGTCTCCCAAGAATAATAGGTGCGAACTCATCTGGTTCACAATCTAAAACAATGAAATCAGCGGGAAAAATAAATTTATCAACTCTTACCAAAATATCCTCAATTTTCCCTTTGGATGTACATAGGATCTATCTGCAAGCTATAACATAATTGTCGTGGGTCTCGCCTTCTCTATGCCCAATCTTTGAACAATAGATTTTGGTATAAGGTTTATGCTTGCTTTAAGATCGCATAACACCTTCCCGACATAGTGATTTCCGATCGCACATGGTATCGTATAACTGTCGGGATCTTTTAGTTTGTGTGGCATTCGGTTGTGCAACATTTCCATACAACCTTCCGTCACAGCAACTGTTTCAAACTCTCCTAGCCTAGTCCACTTAGAGATGATGTCTTTAAGGAATTTAGCATAGTTCGACATTTGCTCTATTGCTTCAACCAATGGCAAGTTGATGTAGACTTGCTTCAAGATGTCAAGGAATTTCTTAACTGGTACTCATGTTTCTACCTTTTCAGACTCTGTGGGAATGGTGGTGGCATTCTGATATCCTCGTTCTTCTCAGCTGGTTTGAGCTTGATCAATGGACTTACCGCGACATGTGCACTTGTCGTGGCAATTACCGTAGGCTCATCATCAATACTTGTCGAGGCACTTTTCTGAATAGGGGTTCATTCTGCTGATTGATTGCTCCCTGTAGACCAAGCAGGTGCAACGTTTGGCCTTTTTCCACTTTGAGTGGTGATCACCTTACACTGCTCGTGGACTATTCCCTTTGCAACCATAGTATCCCTGGCTAAACCTCCTTGTGGTCTCTTATTCAGGATCTGGGCGAATTACCCGACTTGCCTCTATAATGATTTCAAAGCCGCCTTCTGGTTCTGCATTTTCATCTCGGTCCTGTTAGTAAAAGCGTCAACTTTCTCATGAAATTACTATTCTCAGCCATATAAGATTCAATTTTTAACATGAAAGCATTGATAGAGTTTCCCAAAGAACTAGATGGTGTTGATTGTTGTTGCGGCATCTGTTGTCGTGGCATATTCTGCTGAAATCTCGATGCTTCTGCATTATAGCGGATCTGATTAATAGAATTGCTCTCATTACTCCATGAAAAATTAGGGTGCTTCCGCCATGCTGGATTGTACGTGTTGGAGTTGCATTGTTGCTCCGGTTGTAGTTTTCAACATAAAAACTTGACTCTGGGTTCTGCGGACACTCAAAAGAATCTTGATTATTATTACATAAATCACAAAATGAATCTACTACCTTAATTTCCTGTATGTTGCTGGGTCGTTGGATATTCTTAACCAAATTGGTTAATGTGGCCAACTGTGCTGAAATAGTATCTGACGAATCAAGCTTAATGGCTGAGGTATTTCGCCTGACTATTCCCTTTTTACTGGTTGGGAATTGATAATCATTCTTGGCAAGTCTGTCCAAAATCTCCAAAGCTTCATCTGCTGATTTGTTTAGAAGTGTGTCATTCACCGAGGTATCCATCATCAATCTCGTCAGTACATTGACTGAATTGTAAAACATTGTTACTTGCGTCCAATCTCTGAATCTGTGTATGGGGCATTTGCGTAAAAACTCCTTATACCGCTCTTAAGCCTCATACATGGACTTATCATTTGCCTGATGAAAAGAAGTGATGTCATTATGTTGTTTATCATTCATATTTGTAAAAATAAATCTCGAAAAGAAACTCCAGCATAGATCTGTCTAAGATTCTAAAGATCTGAATGGGATACTATTTAACCATGTTTTTGCCCTATCCCTCAGTGAACTGGGGAATAATTTTAGCCTTAAGACGTCCTCAGAGACTTCTTATTGCTTGAATGAATTGCAGATTTCTAAGAACAATTTGAGATATTGTCTGGCATCCTTAGTTGTTGATCCTCCAAACTGACCAACTATATTGATCATATTAAACATTATTGGCTTTAACTCATAGTGGGCGGTTTGGTTCTCAGGCGCGACGACTCCTAGAGTGAGACCGTCAAGATCTTAGTCTAAGTAGTCCCGGATAGGTCTATTTCGTACAACAACAGGTTGATCTAATAGAGCTACCACGCCTCCTACTGCGGCATTCTGATTATTGTTGGCATTAAGATTGCCAACTGGATCATTAGGTGGATCAGCCATCTCTTCTCTCAACTCCCTTCTTCGTCTACGAAAAACACGTTCGATCTCTGGTTCAAATGGATAATCTGGTGCTTTCGGTCTTACCCTGGTCATACACCAACATAAAACCAAAGTTATTAGCCTCTTGAAACCGAACACAAGAATAAAATAAATAAACAAAGGTGCAATAAAATAAAAACAAAGTCATTATTGCCAATCCTCGACAATGGCACAAAAAACTTGTTCCATGTTTTTGAGTACTTCGCAATTGGTGCAAGTATACACATCGTAAGTTATAGTATAGTATAGATATCGTCTGCATAGGGATTGATGAAACTATAAGCTTTAACTTCTTGCACTGAAAAGATAAATGAGTAGTGATGATAGGAGTTCAGAAATAACAAATAAAATAAATACGCAAGTAAATAAATGAGGAATATGGTCGAATAAGAGAGTAGGTTGGGTTATCGTGAGTAGTGGTATATGGCTGAATGGATTGTCGTGGCAATTGAATGCCGTGGCAACTCAATTGTCATGGCAACTAAGACCAGCTGAATTGTTGTGGCAACTACTTATGCCGTGGCAATTGGGACTGGTTCGATTTCCGTAACAACTGGGTTCCTTCCTTCAGAGCTCGGCGAAATGTTCTTCAATGTCTTCTTGTTGTCCCTAACTGAAGAACTGGTTGATTGTACATGCCTTGTTGATACATTCCTGCGTTAACCTTGGGCGAACAACAACCGATTTATGCTCCTCTTAGTTGTTGAAATCCAACTCTTATTCCTAAGGTGGATTAACCTTCATCGATGATTTGTTGAATGAAGATCATGCTCATTCGTTTCTTGAATCTAACTCTCCCGAGTCTACATAAATGGATAACACTCAAGATCCTCTCCCTTTTCTCTCAAGAGAGAAATAGTAAAAACCAAGGATGAACAAACTTTGAATTAAATTGCAATAAAAAACCTAAACATCCAATCGGTTATCAAAACCACAAACCCAAATAACCCAAGCCAATTAGATTTAGTTTATGGATGGGTTCAAAAAATATAAAAGAATAATTTCCAACCATGGATAACATAAACAAAATAAAGAAGAAGGAGAATAAGAAGTGTGTAATCTGCTATTGCTATCTCTCATCTGAACCCCCATAAAAAAACTCCCCTTCCAATCGTAGACTTCATCTCTATTTGAAGAGATGATCCGGTCAGTTTGTGGTGGTATGAGAGGTTGGATTACGTTCGAATTCCATGGAGATAGGATCCTCATCCGATCGAAGTCTTGAATTCTGCAGATAATGCTTGTTGATAAGGATATAATTAAGCTTGATTAAATTTGGATAAGAGATAATTAATCTCTTCCATCTTTATATCCAAAAACTCCTAAAAAATACGAGTTTTTATCTCCATCAAATTATGCTTGTAAATCCGAATCTTGAGGAATTATCTCTTACTTTTCGAGTTTATCCTGAAACTGGGCAGATTTATCCATGTTTATCCAGAAATTAGCGATAATCTGGTTCGGTAGACCTTTTAGAATTTGCGTCAATTGCCACGACAAGTCTCATTTGCCACAACAATCCTATCCTGCACAAAATAAGCACACCAACAACGTCTTTTCAACTAAAAACAACCAAAATAAAACCAGAATTCAATACCAAGATCAATAACAAAGGAAACAAGGAAATTATGCATGAATGCTGTTAAGTGTCTAAAAGTACTATTTTATTCATCTTTTTTATTCATATTTTTGCTAGACTTAGGCTCATATTAGTTGCATTATTAGCCATTCATGCATGTTTGCATTGTTTCCTTGGTGGACAAGCTTGATTTCATATTTTGCTTAATTTTGTGAAAAAAGATACTGCTTTGGTGTGTTTTGTGTGTGTGTGCAGAATCACTTGCCAAAACAAGACTGGAACCTATTGCTAGGGCAAGTTTCAATAAGGGATAAGATGATATGGTAGTCGAAATTGATGACTAGATAAGCCCAAGATGACGTGGAGCAAAGTTAAATCCCAAAGGAGATTGATTTCCATGAAGAGGTTAAAGAGAAATTAAATCCCAAGAAGATAGGAGAAGTTCTAGAAGGAATTTAATTATAATAAAGAATTATATTCTTTAAAGATATTTAATTCCAACTTAACTTCCTTCTCAAGAAAGACTTTGACCTAGCCATCTCATATTTAAAGGAGACCAAGCTGTAACAACTCTTGACGCGCATGCCGTAGCAACTCTAGACGCGCACGCCTCGGCAACCACGACAACACATGCCTCAGTAATACCATGGTACGCGGATTTAGTTAATTTCCTTGTTTGTGGCATTTTACCTTATGGCCTTACTCACAAAGGGAAGAAGCGGTTCCGCCATGATGCTAAACATTACTTTTGGGAAGAGCCTCTTTTGTTTAAATAATGTGCAGATCAGGTTCTACGCCGATGTGTCCCTGAAGAGGAGCAGCAGAATGTACTCCGACAATGCCATTCTTCACCCTATAGAGGACATTTTGGAGGAACACGTACTGCGGCCAAAGTTTTGCAATCCGGTTTGTATTGGCCAACACTGTACAAAGATGCCCAAGAGTTTTACAAGCAATGTGATCGTTGACGGAGGACGGGCAATATCTCTAGACGACATAAGATGCCGCTCCAAAACATCATCGAGGTGGAATTGTTCAATTTATGGGGGATTGATTTTATGGGACCTTTCCCATCTTCACTCGGCAACCTCTACATTTTACTTGTCGTCGACTACATGTCTAAATGGGTTGAGGTAGCTGCAGTTCCCAACAACGATTCCAAGACCGTGCAACGATTCTTGCAGAAAAATATATTTACACGGTTTGGGATGCCGAGAGCAATTTTCAGTGATGAAAGCAAGCACTTCGACAAAAAACTCATCACCAAAATGTTACAACACTTTGGTGTATCTCACAAGATTGCCACGGCATATCACCCACAAACCAATAGGCAAGCAGAAATTTCCAACCAGGAATTGAAGGGTATACTCGAGAAAGTTGTAAATCCCTCTAGGAAGGATTGGTCAGTAAGACTAGAGACGCACTTTGGGCATATCGCACTGCATTCAAAACACCATTAGGTATGTCCCCCTTCCGACTTGTCTATGGCAAAACATGCCATCTACCGGTGGAAATCGAACACAAGGCATATTGGGCAATCAAGACCGTGAATATGGATTGGGAAAGTGCCGGGCAAAAGCGTTTGTTGGACCTCAACGAAATAGAAGAATTCCGTGCACTCACTTATAACAACGCACGAATCTACAAGGAGAAAACAAAGCAATGGCATGATAAGAAACTATTGCCGCGACAATTCATGCCAGGGCAAATTCAATTCTTGGCTAAAACTTTTCCCGGGAAAACTGAAATCAAGATGGTCGGGACCATTCAAAGTTGTCAAACCATTCTCCCATGGTGCCGTGATAATCAAGTCCATCACTAACGAACATGAATTCAAAGTCAACGGACAAAGATTGAAGCACTACAACAATGCCCATGTGGAACGTAACAAAGAAGTGGTCACCTTAGGAGATGCATGAGCATGCTCTCCTTTCAATATTTTTTATTTTGTTTTTTTTGAACTATTTAATTTTTTATTTTTATTTATTATTTTCGGTTATTTTTCTTTTTATGATAGATTTATTTATTTTCTTTAAGATTAAAACTACATCTTTCTTTCATACTTATCTAATTGTTTTTAAAATTTTAAGTTTAAGAATTTCTTTGCACATCTTTATTTATTTTCTTTTATTAGTTTATCTTTAATTTTAATCCTTATTTTATTTGTTTTTGAATTGTAGGAGAAGAGTTCAAGATAAAGAGGAATTTTGATTCAAGAAGGAGACTTCTTAAACAAGGAAATTAATGGGCTGAATCTAAGGCTTATATTAAGCCTCCAATTTACCCTAAATAAACCCTACATAACCGGCCAAACCCTTCCCCTTCCCTAAACCCCCTAACCGTCACCTTCCCCCAATCTAAACCCTTGTTTTCTTTCTCTCAAAATTACTTCCACCCACCATATTTACTACCTATCTTTTCTATTTAGCCATCACCCTTAACTTCCAAGAAACCTATTCCTACTTTTCACCTTGCAACTCTTTAGTTTCTTTTGCTTTCTTTTCTTTGTTTTTACCAAACTCACAACCAAGATCATCCATGGCATCCAAAATTGATTTTTTGGTTCATCCAAGTTCCTCCAAAGAACCAAGATACAAGAAGTTTGCTACACCGATGGTTCAAGAAAGATTTCACTTTAAGTTTGAAAGTAGGAAGATTTGCGAAGAACAAGGCTTCAAATACTCCAACTCTCATGAAGATTTCGACCTTGAACCATTCATCTTCGAAAGGATTGCACATCAAAAGTGGCAAATCTTTTGCCATCAATCAGAATCGGGCTATACTCATAAGCCCAGAAAACATCAACACCTTTTACGGGCTCTACGTTGGGAAGGACAAGCATCAAGCTTTTGTTGATCAACTCACGCCCAAGCAACTCGACAAGGTGCTTCAAGAACTCACTCTACTGGGAACTCATTGGAACGACGGTAAATACAAGGGCACGGTAAATCGCCTTCGGCTTAAACCCAAGGAAAAATTATGGAATAAGTTTGTTAAAACTTCTTTAATGCTCACAACACACAATACCACCGTTGATACACCTCGTATTTTGCTCATACATTCTATATATTGCATAATCACATCATTAACATTGGAAAAATTATTTGTGATGAGATTTTTGTATGTAGCACAAAAGACAAGGGTTCTCTTTTCTTCGCGTGCTTAATTTCCAACCTTTGCAAGGAGATGCATGTCCCAAGTGAGTCCACTGATGAAAAGGCCCTACCAAAGTCTAGTTGGAATCGAGCACAAATATGAAAGCTAATGGGAGAGGCACCGGTAAAATCCCCAACGCCTTCAATTTCTGCAACAACTCCTGCCACCTCGGCAACCCTTAATGCCCAAGCAACTAATGCCCGGGCAACTCGGCCAGCAACCCCAGGACAACTTGAAGCACTCTTACAACCGTTGGCGAACCGCCTTAGGCAAATTGAAGATCAACAACTAATGTTCATGTGGTACATGAAGGATTACAAAAATGCCATCACCCAAGTCATCCTGGAAAAGTACCCGGACAGCCGCGTGTCGTTCCCCATCTTTCCTTCCGAAATCCTTGCCACGACAACCAATGAAGCAGTTCCCACGGCAACCGTAACAGATGATGCCGCAGCAACCTACACTGCACCTGCCCAAGTAGTTGCCACGGCAACCAACACTGAAGATGTTGCGACAATCAAAACTAAAGACGCCCCGGCAACCACTGCAAAAGCCAAAGGTAAAGCACCTATGCCCGAATCAACTCGTACTAAATCATTGTCTGATTTTTTAGATTTGGACGAGTCCTCCATTGTACCAACAAAGACCGCACCAATCAAATCCTCCAAGCCCAAGCAAAAAGCCAATGGAATTGATGAAGAGGATGATGAGGACAATCCCGTACGAGGATCGATTCCACCATCGACAACAAGGAAGCAACCACCGCGTTCAAGCAAAAGAATCAAGACACCGACCAAAAGGAAACTAATCATCCACGACGACGAACTCTCAGAGTAAGTCCTCATTTGCATTTTACTTTTCTTTATTTTTATTTTTGTTTTTCTTTTTTGTATGCATTGAGGACAATGCCTTACTCGAGTTTGGGGGGGATTGTTATTAGTTAGTTACCTGTTTAGTTGCATTCATCTTAAGTATTGCATTTAGGATACATAAATTGCTTGCCATGCCTTTAGTTGGAACAAGAATTGCCTAGATTTGATGAATATCCGATGATGACTTTGCCAATGCACTTAATTGATAGAATTTTTTTTATTCTAGGATAACCGTGAAACACTTAGAATCGTACTATGATGCTAAACTTGATGAAACACTGTGTGGATTGATTGATTTAAGGAATTATAGCGAACTTAGGTTGATAGTTAAAAAGTTGGGGGATTAGAATAAAAAATGGATGATTTCTAGAGGTACCCGAAATTGGCTCTAGTATGTGCTAAAAATTTATTGCTAGAGGTGCCCAAAATTGGCTCTAGTATGTGCTAAAAATTGATAGCTAGAGGTGCCCGAAACCGGCTCTAGTCGAATAAATTAATTTAACTTAAGAAAACCAAAAACAAAACACTAGAGACCGGCTATAGTTAAAACATGTTAAAAGAACCCAATGAAGTAATTTGAAAACCTCTTGTTTGCATAGAATCCGAAAAATCAACTTGCACACAACTCCGCGCACACTCACAAGCATTATAGTTTGATTCCGAGTAACTCCTAAGTTTTCCGAAAAATGAAAATCCAATCATACTGATAAGTGTTCAAAAGTACTATTTTTCTTACCCTTTTTACTCATTTTATTGTTAGACTTAGGCTCATATTAGTTGCATAATTAGCCATTCATGCATTAATCCATGTTTCCCTCCATCGTTGAGCTTGATTACATAACTTGGTAGGTTTTGTGGGAAAGGATGCTGCTTTGGTGTGTTTTGTGTGTATGTGCAGGATCACTTGCCAAAGCAAGGCTAGAGCTAGTTGCCAGGGCAATGCATGAAGGAGATGCCGAGCTAGTTGCCGGGGCAATGCATGAAAGAGACGCCGAGCCAGTTGCCAGGGCAATTGTCAACAAAGAATAAGGTGATATGATAGTCGAAATTGATGACTAGACAAGCCCAAGATGACGTGGAGCAAAGCTAAATCCCAAAGGAGTTTGATTTCCATGAAGAGGTTAAAGAAGAATTAAATTCCAAGAAGATAGGAGAAGTTCTAGAAGGAATATAATTATAATAAAGAATTATATTCTTTAAAGATAATTTAATTCCAACTTAACTTCCTCCTCAAAGGAGGACTTTGACCTAGCCCTATAAATAGATCACCAAGCCGTCAACTCCAAGGGGAGAGAAGAGAGAATTTTTGACAAGCTTCAAGGGCAAGGAGGATTTCGACAAAGCTCCATCCATTCTTCATCTTTTTCTTTCTTGTTCAATTAAGTTCATGCTAGGGATTCTTTATCTTGTGTTTCTTTGGAACCTAGCCATGAACTAAATCTATTTGGCTAAGGTTATTGTGTCTTGTGGTTGTGAGAAACTATTGGATTTTGTTTAGGTAATAAGAGTTTGCACTTTTCTATTCAAGGTTTATTCATTCTTGGTTCTTATTCTTGTTTGCAAGTGAATTGAGAGAGAATCTCGTAACTTCATCTATTTATCTAATATCGGGAGAGTTAGAGTCAAGAAACGAATGAATATGATCTTTATTCAATCTATTGATGGTGAAGATTAATTCGGCTTAGGAATAAGTTAAGGATTTCAACGGCTAAGAGGAGCGCAAGATTGGTTGTTGTTCACCCTTGATTCACACAGGGATGTATTATCAAGGCATGCACAAGTAGCTAGAGTTTCGACTTAGGGATAAGAAGAAACCATTGAAGAACGCTCTGCCAAACCTTGAATGTTGCTGCCCAGACGCCCAAGTAGTTGCCCAACTAGTCGCCTAGGCAACCATCAATTAGTTGCCAAGGCAACCCCGTTGTGCAAGTTGCCACGGCAACTGAGTTGCCCTTGAACTCTTTTACCAAGACGATCCAATCGGCTATCACACCCTAACTCACGATAACCTGGCCTATCTCTCTCATTTGATCTCTTTTATTCTTTTACTTATTTGCTTTCTAGATTAGTTATTAGTTAAAACTCCTATAATCTTCTATTTGTGTTTTTACTTTTTATAGTGCAAGAGATTAGATTCTTGAAGTGGCACCAATCCCTGTGGAGACGATATCTTTTATACTATAACTTGCGACGTGTACACTTGCACAATTGCAGAGCACTTATTACGCGCAACAAGTTTTTGGCGCCGTTTCTAGGGATTGGCAATAGCGACTTTGTTTTTATTTTCTTGCACTTTTTATTTTTCTTGTTTAAAATTCAAAGGGCTAGCAAACTTTGGTTTTGCATTGGTATATGACCAGGGCAAGACCGATTACACCAAAATATCCCTTTGATCCATAAATCGAACGAACCTTACAAAGACTTAGAAGAAGGTTAAGAGTAGCAATGGCTAATCAAGACGGCAATATGAATCAAGATGTTCCAGCAGGAGGATGAGTGATTCTTTCACGAAACATAACTATTCGAGACTATCTTGAAGAAGATCTTGATGGACTTAATCTAGGAGTTGTCGCACCTGAAATTGAAGCCGACCACTTTGAGTTGAAACCGGTGATGTTTAATATGATCAACACAATTGGTCAATTTGGCTGCTCAGCAACTGAAGATGCCCGACAACATCTTAAATCTTTCCCCGAGATTCGCAACTCGTTCAAAATACACGAAGTCACCCCGATGTTTTACGATTAAGATTATTCCCCTATTCACTGAGGGATAGGGCGAAAGCATGGTTGAATAGCATTCCTACCGGATCAATAGGATCTTGGACTGATCTTTGTGGTGATTTCCTTGCTCGGTTTAATCCTACAAATTTGACTGATAAGCTTTATAACTACATTACTTCTTTTCGGCAGGCAGATGATGAATCCATGTACGAGGCTTGGGAGCGATATAGAGAACTTCTGCACAAATGCCCCATACACGGATTCCCAGTGTGGACACAAGTAACAATGTTTTACAACGCCGTGAATACACCAACAAGGATGATGCTAGATGCCTCGGCAAACGTCATACTCCTAGATAAGTCACCGGAGGAAGTAATGCAAATTCTAAATAGGCTTGCCAAGAATGACTATCAATTTCTCTCTACTAGAAGAGGAGGAGTTAGACGCCAAGCCAGAATACATGAACTAGGATCATCAGACTCAATTTCGGCACAATTGGCCACTTTAACCAAGATGGTCCAGAACATGCAGAAACCAAAAAACACACATGAGGTCAAGGTAATGGATTCTTTTTGTGAGTTATGTGGTGGTAACCATGATTCTTCTGAATGTATGCAGAATCCAGAATCCAGCTTCTATGTGGGGAATTACAACCGGAACAACAATGTGATGTCCAATACATACAATCCAGCTTGGAAGAAGCACCCGATTTTTTCATGGAGTAATCCCAACAATGCTCTAAACCAGAACAATCAGAATGCACAAGCATCGAGATTCTAGCAGAATATGCCACGACAACAAACCAGAACAATCAGAATGCACAAGCATCGAGATTCTAGCAGAATATGCCACGACAACAGTTGCCGCAGCAACAACCGATAACATCTAGTTCTTTGGAAAATTCTCTAAATGCTTTTATGATGAAAACTGAATCTTATATGGCTGAGAATAGTAACTTCATAAAAAGAACCGATGCTTTTATTAACAGGACCGAGATGAGATTTCAAAACCAAGAGGCGGCAATCAAATCATTAGAAAATCAAGTCGGACAATTTGCTCAAAACCTGAATACTAGACCGCAAGGAGGTTTACCTAGTGATACTGAAGTCGCAAGAGGAACTGGCCATGAGCAATGTAAGGCGATCACCACTAGAAGTGGGCAACAACTTAAAGAGGCTTAAGCCTGCTCATCAAACAAAACTCCACAAAAAGATCAAGACGAACCTAGCGGCAAAGCCTCAGATGCTGAACCAAGAATTACTGCGGCAACCGGCAATAAGCATGCCTCGGCAACCGACGATAAGGATGCCTCGGCTACTTGCGATAAGCATGCCTTAAAAACCCCAGTTGATAATGCCTTGGCAACTCCAGTTGTCCCAGCAATACCGTCAATCAGGTTCCAAACCAATGAAAGGATCGAAGATATCTGACTTCCACCACCATTCCCACAAAGGTTGAAGCGACAAAAACAAGACTATCAATTCAAGAAGTTTCTTGATATCTTACAGCAAGTCCACATCAACTTGCCATTGGTGGAAGATTTTGAACAAATGCCGAACTATGCCAAGTTTCTTAAAGACATTGTGTCCAAGAGAAAAAGGCTAGGAGAGTTTGAAATAGTTTCCGTGACAGAGGGATGCATGGCCATGTTGCACAATCGTATGCCACCTAAGTTGAAAGATCCCAGAAGTTTCACAATACCATGTTCCATTGGAAACCACTATGTCGGGAAAACATTATGCGACCTTGGGGCTAGCATAAATTTGATGCCTAAATCAGTTTTCCAGAAACTAGGAGTCGGGAAGGCAAGACCTACAACAGTTATGCTACAGCTACCCGATAGATCCTATGTGCATCCAGAGGGAAAAATCGAAGACATACTGGTAAAAGTTGATAAATTTATTTTTCCCTCTAATTTTATTGTTTTGGATTGTGAAGCAGATGAGCATACACCTATCATTCTCGAGAGACCATTCCTAGCAACAAGGAGAACCTTGATCGATGTTGAAAATGAAGAACTCACAATGAGGGTGAATGACCAGCAAGTTAAACTAAATGTGTTCCAAACACTAAGGCATGCCGATGATCCAGAAGAATGCCAACTTCTTCATGCCATGTTAGAGTTTAACTTCGACGAGGAATTTAGCTGCCTTGGAAACTATATTGCCGATCAAGAGGAACCTAAAGAGTATGAAGAACCGGTCAATGAGGAGCAACAAGAAGATGCAAATTGGCTAGTCAATAGACCAGGTACATACTTTGAACCACTGGATTACTCAGGTAAGGAAGGTAAGCTCGAAAAGCCCTCTATTGAACAACCACCGATTCTTGAGTTAAAACAGTTGCCAGAGCAACTAAAATATGCATACTTAGGAACCGATAATACATTGCCTGTAATTATTTCTTCTAAGTTACAGCCCGAGCAGGAAAAGAAGCTGATCAAAATGTTGATGCTACACAAGAAGACAATAGGGTGGACAATTGCCGACTTGAAGGGAATTAGCCCGGCAGTGTGCATGCACAAGATTTTGTTGGAAGATGATCACAAACCTTCAATTGAGGCTCAGAGGAGACTGAATCATGCCATGAAAGGGGTTGTAATGAAAGAAATCATCAAGTGGCTTGACGCTGGCATTATATAATCTATCTCTGATAGTACATGGGTAAGTCTGGTACAATGTGTACCGAAAAAGGGAGGTATAACGGTGGTAAGTAATGAAAACAATGAACTCATTCCAACCAGGACTGTGACCGGTTGGAGGGTTTGTATGGATTATCGAAAGCTAAACAAAGCCACTAGGAAAGATCACTTCCCATTACCCTTTATTGATCAAATGCTTGACCGTCTTGCAGGTAAACCCTTTTATTGTTTTCTTGATGGTTATTCAGGTTACAATCAAATTGCCATAGCACCAGAAGATCAAAAAGACAACCTTCACATGCCCATACGGTACTTATGCTTTCTGAAGGATGTCGTTCGGATTGTGTAATGCCCCAGCAACCTTCCAAAGATGCATGATGACACTCTTTTTAGACATGGTCGAAGACTTCCTTGAGATCTTCATGGATGATTTTTCTATTTTTGGTAATGACTTCGACTACTGCCTCGGTAATTTAGAGAAGGTGTTGGCAAGATGTGAAGAAACTGATTTAGTCCTCAATTGGGAGAAGTGCCATTTTATGGTAGATGAAGGAATAGTGCTCGGCCACAAGATTTCATCCAAAGGAATTGAAGTAGACAAAGCCAAGGTGGACGTGATCGAGAGATTACCCCCACCAAGTTCGGTTAAAGGAATTCGAAGCTTTCTTGGACATGCAAGTTTTTACAGGAGGTTCATTCATAATTTTTCTAAGATCACTAAACCCTTGTGCAATTTGCTTGAATAGGATAAAGTCTTTGATTTTGATGATTCTTGCACCCCAAGCATTTGAAACCCTAAAGGAAAAGCTTACCTCGGCACCCATTGTCGTTCCACCAGATTGAACGCTACTTTTTGAGCTCATGTGTGATGCAAGTGATTTCGCGGTAGGAGCAGTCCTAGGTCAACGCACAGGTAAGACCTTCCATGTGATATACTACGCTAGTAAGACTCTTAATAGTGCTCAAGTGAATTACACAACAACGGAGAAAGAGTTACTAGCTGTAGTTTTTGCATATGACAAGTTCCGATCGTATTTGATTGGTACAAAGGTAATTGTTCATACGAACCATTCGGCAATGAAATATCTATTTGCTAAAAAGGATGCCAAACCTTGTTTGATTCGTTGGGTATTACTTTTACAAGAATTTGATATTGAAATTAAGGACAGGAAAGGAACAGAAAATCAAGTGGCCGATCACTTATCACGTTTAGAACGCAATAGGGAGGAGGACGCGGATCTAGAGATATGCGATGCATTCCCGGATGAGTAACTTTTAGTTGCCTCGGCAACCATAGATGCGCATACCTCGGCAACCCTCGACGCCTCGGCAACCATGGACGCGCATGCCTCGGCAACCCTCGACGCCTCGGCAACCATGGACGCGCACACCTCGGTAACTCTCGAAGTCGTATCAGCGCTTGATGCGCACGCCTCGGCAACCATGGATGCGCATGCCTCGGTAACCCTCGATGCCTCGACAATTTTGGGAGCAGTCGCCACAATAGGACATGCCTCGGTAATACCCTGGTATGCGGATTTAGTTAATTTCCTTATTTGTGGTATTTTACCTTATGGTCTTACTCACAAAGGGAATAAGCGGTTCCGCCATGATGCTAAGCATTACTTTTGGGATGAGCCTATTTTGTTTAAACAATGTGCAGATCAGGTTATACGCCGATGTGTCCTGAAGAAGAGCAGCAGAATGTACTCCAGCAATGCCATTCTTCACCCTATAGAGGATATTTTGGATGAACTCGTACCGCGGCCAAAGTTTTGCAATCCTGTTTGTATTGGCCAACATTGTACAAAGATGCCCAAGACTTTTACAAGCAATGTGATCGTTGCCAGAGGACGGGCAATATCTCTAGACGACATGAGATGCCGCTCCAAAACATCATCGAGGTGGAATTGTTCGATGTATGGGGGATCGATTTTATGGGACCTTTCCCATCTTCATTCGGCAACCTCTACATTCTACTTGCCATCGACTACGTGTCTAAATGGGTTGAGGCAGCTGCAGTTCCCAAAAACGATTCCAAGACCATGCAACGATTCTTGCAGAAAAACATATTTACACGGTTTGGGATGCTGAGAGCAATTATCAGTGACGAAGGCAAGCATTTTGACAACAGACTTATTGCCAAGATGTTGCAACGCTTCGGCGTATCACACAAGATTGCCACGGCATATCACCCACAAACCAACAGGCAAGCAGAAATTTCCAACCAGGAATTGAAGGGTATACTTGAGAAAGTTGTAAATTCCTCTAGGAAGGATTGGTCATTAAGGCTAGATGACGCACTTTGGGCATATCGCACTGCATTCAAAACACCCTTAGGTATGTCCCCCTTCCGACTTGTCTACGGCAAAACATGCCATCTACCGGTGAAAATCGAACACAAGGCATATTGGGCAATCAAGACCGTGAATATGGATTGGGAAAGTACCGGACAAAAGCGTTTGTTGGACCTCAACGAGATAGAAGAATTTCGTGCACTCGCCTATAACAATGCACGAATATACAAGGAGAAAACAAAGAATAGCATGACAAGAAACTATTGCCGAGGTAATTCACGCCAGGGCAACTAGTTCTCTTATTCAATTCTCGGCTAAAACTTTTCCCGGGAAACCTGAAATCAAGCTGGTCGGGACCATTCGAAGTTGTCAAACCATTCTTCTATGGTGCCGTGATAATCAAGTCCATCACTGACAAACATGAATTCAAAGTTAATGGACAAAGATTAAAGCACTACAATGGTGCCCATGTGGAACGTAACAAAGAAGTGGTCAACTTAGGAGATTCGTGAGCATGCTCTCCTTTCGATATTTTATTTTTATTTTTATTATTTTTGATTATTTTTTGATTATATTTTATTTTCGAACTAATTATTTTTTATTTTTATTTTCGATTATTATTATATTTTTAGGATAGATTTATTTTCTTTTTTTTAATCTTTTTAAGTTTAAGAATCCCTTTACACATCTTTATTTATTTTCTTTTATTAGTTTATCTTTAATTTTAATCCTTATTTGATTTGTCTTTGAATTGTAGGAAAAGAGTTCAAGATAAAAAGGAATTTTGATTCAAGAAGGAAAACATCTTCAACAAGGAAATTAAAGGGCTGAATCTAAGGCTTATATAAATCCTCAAACTTACCCTAATTAAACCCCCTAACCGTCACCCTTCCCTTAAACCGAAACCCCCTTTATTTTCTATCCAAAATTAATCCCACCCACCATATTTACTACCTATCTTTTCTATATAACCCATCACCCTTAACTTCCAAGAAACCTATTCCTACTTTTTATCTTGCAACTTTTTAGTTTCTTTTATTTTATTTTCTTTGTTTTTACAAAACTCACAACCAAGATCATCCATGGCATCCAAAATTAAATTTTTGGTTCATCCAAGTTCCTCCAAAGAACCAAGATACAAGAAGTTTGCTACACCGGTGGTTCAAGAAAGATTTCACTCCAAGTTTGAAAGCTGGAAGATTTACGAAGAACAAGGCTTTGAATACTCTAACTCTCATCAAGATTTCGGCCTTGAACCATTCATCTTCGAGAGGATTGCACATCAAAAGTGGCAAATCTTTTGCCATCAATCAGAATCGGGTAACATCTCATAGGTAAGAGAATTCTATGCTCACTCACCTAACCCGGATAATCCTTATGTTTTTGTTCATGACAAGGCCATACTCATAAGCCCCGAAAACGTCAACACCTTTTACGGGCTCTACATTGAGAAGGACGAGCATCAAGCCTTTGTTGATGAAATCACGCCCAAGCAACTCAACAAGGTGCTTCAATAACTCACTCTACCGGGAACTCATTAGAACAACGGTAAATACAAGGGCACGGTAAATCACCTTCGGCTTAAACCCGAGGCAAAACTATGGAATAAGTTTGTTAAAACTTCTTTAATGCTCACCACAAACAATACTACCGTTGATATACCACGTCTTTTGCTCATACATTCTATCTTGCATAATCGCATCATTAACATTGGAAAAATTATTTGTGATGAGATTTTTGTATGTAGCTCAAAGGACAAGGGTTCTCTTTTCTTCCCTTGCTTAATTTCCAATCTTTACAAGGAGATGCACGTCCCAAGTGAGTCCACCGATGAAAAATACCTACCAAAGTCCGGTTGGAATCAAGCACAAATCCAAAAGCTAATGGGAGAGGCACCGGTAAAATCCTCAAGGCCTCCAATTGTCGCGGCAACCCCTGCCGCCTCGGCAACCCCTAATGCCCAAGCACCTAATGCCCGGGCAACTCAGCCATCAACCCCGCGACACTTTGAAGCACTCTTGCAACCATTGGCGAGCAACCTTAGGCAAATTGAAGACCGACAACTAATTTTCATGCGGTACATGAAGGAGCACAACAATGCCATCACCCAAGTCATCCTAGAAAAGTACCCGGACAGCCGCGTGCCGTTCCCAATCTTTCCTGCCGAGATCCTCGCCCCGGCAACCAATGAAGCAGTCGCCACGGCAACCGAAACAGATGATGCCATGGCAACCAAAGCTAAAGACATCTCGGCAATCACTGCAAAAGCCAAAGGTAAAGCACTTATGCCCGAATCAACTCCTACGAAATCATTGTTTGATTTTTCAGATTCGGACGAGTCCTTCATTGCACCAACAAAGACCGCACCAATCGAATCCTCCAAGCAAAAAGCCAATGACATTGATGAAGAGGGCGATGAGGACAACCCCGTACGAGGATCGATTCCACCATCGGCAACAAGGAAACAACCATCGCGTTCAAGCAAGAGAATCAAGACACCGACCAAAAGGAAACTAATCATCCACGACGACGAACTCTCAGAGTAAGTCTTCGTTTGCATTTTATTTTTCTTTATTTTTATTTCTATTTAATGCATGCATTGAGGACAATGCCTCACTCGAGTTTGGGGGGATTGTTATTAGTAGTTACCATGTTTAATTGTATTCATCTTAAGTATTGCATTTAGGATACATAAATTGCTTGCCATGCCTTTAGTTGGAACAAGAATTGCCTAGATTTGATGAATATCTGATGATGACTTTGCTAATGCACTTAATTGATAGAATTTTTATTCTAGGATAACCATGGAAAAACTTAGAATTTTACTATGATGCTAAATTTGATGAAACACTGTTGTGGTTTGATTGATTTAAGGAATTCTATTGAACTTAGGTTGATAATTAAACAAATTGGGGGATTAGAATAAAAATTGGATGAATGCTAGAGGTGCCCGAAATTGGCTCTAGCATGTGCTAAAAAAATGGATTGCTAGAGGTGCCCGAAACCGGCTCTAGTATGTGCTAAAAATTGATTGCTAGAGGTGCCCGAAATCGGCTCTAGTTAAAACATGTTAAAAAGAACCCAATGAAGTAATTTGAAAACCTCTTGTTTGCATAGAATCCGAAAAATCAACTTGCACACAACTCCGCACAAACTCATAAGCATTATAGTTTGATTCCGAGTAACTCCTAAGTTTTTCGAAAAATGAAAAGCCCATCATACTTTGTGCCCCGATTCTAAGAATTGAAATCAAGTTCAAAGCTAAGTTTGTAAAAACTGAAGTCTTGGCAGGTAATTATTAGTTTGCATTGCTTGAGGACAAGCAATAGTTCGAGTTTGGGGGTGTGATAAGTGTTCAAAAGTACTATTTTTCTTACCTTTTTACTCATATTATTGTTAGACTTAGGCTCATATTAGTTGCATAATTAGCCATTCATGTATTAATTCATGTTTCCTTCCATCGTTGAGCTTGATTACATAACTTGGTAGTTTTTGTGGGAAAAGATGCTGTTTTGGTGTGTTTTGTGTGTATGTGTAGGATCACTTGCCAAAGCAAGGCTAGAGCTAGTTGCTAGGGTAATGCATGAAGGAGATGCCGAGCTAGTTGCCAGGACAATGCATGAAGGAGACACCGAGCCAGTTGCCAGGGCAATTGTCGACAAAGAATAAGGTGATATAGTAGTCAAAATTGATGACTAGACAAGCCCAAGATGACGTGGAGCAAAGCTAAATCCCAAAGGAGTTTGATTTCCATAAAGAAGTTAAAGAAGAATTAAATTCCAAGAAGATAGGAGGTGTTCTAGAAGGAATATAATTATAATAAAGAATTATATTCTTTAAAGATATTTTAATTCCAACTTAACTTCCTCCTCAAAGGAGGACTTTGACGTAGCTCTATAAATAGATCACCAAGCCGTCAACTCCAAGGGGAGATAAGAGAGAATTTTCGACAAGCATCAAGGGCAAGGAGGATTCCGACAAAGCTCCATCCATTCTTCATCTTTTTCTTTCTTGTTCAATTAGGTTCATGCTAGGGATTCTTTATCTTGTGTTTCTTTGGAACCTAGCCATGAACTAAATCTATTTGGCTAAGGTTATTGTGTCTTGTGGTTATGAGAAACTATTGGATTTTGTTTAGGTAATAAGAGTTTGCACTTTTCTATTCAAAGTTTATTCATTCTTGGTTCTTATTCTTGTTTGCGAGTGAATTGGGAGAGGATCTCATAACTTCATCTATTTATCTAATATCGGGAGAGTTAGATTCAAGAAACGAATGAATATGATCTTTATTCAATCTATTGGTGGTGAAGATTAATCCGGCTTAGGAATAAGTTAAGGATTTCAACGGCTAAGAGGAGCACAAGATTGGTTGTTGTTCACCCTTGATTCACGCAGGGATGTATTATCAAGACATGCAGAAGTAGCTAGAGTTTCGACTTAGGGATAAGAAGAAACCATTGAAGAACGCTCTGCCGAACCTTGAAGGTTGCTGCCCAGACGCCCAAGTAGTTGCCCAACTAGTCGCCCAGGCAACCATCAATTAGTTGCCAAGGCAACCCCGTTGTGTAAGTTGCCACGACAACTGAGTTGCCCTTGCACTCTTTTACCAAGACAATCCAATCGGCTATCACACCTCAACTCACGATAACCTGGCCTATCTCTCTCATTTGATCTCTTCTATTCTTTTACTTATTTGCTTTCTAGATTAGTTATTAGTTAAAACTCCTATAATCTTCTATTTGCTTTTTTACTTTTTATAGTGCAAGAGATTATAGATTCTTGAAGTGGCACCAATCCCTGTGGAGACGATATCTTTTATACTATAACTTGTGACGTGTACACTTGCACAATTGCGGAGCACTTATTAATCACAACACATACTTTGTGCCACGGTTCTGAGAATTGAAATCAAGTTCAAAGCTAAGTTTGTGAAAATTAAAGTCTTGGCGGGTAATTATTAGTTTGCATTGCTTGAAGACAAGCAATAGTTTGAGTTTGGGGGTGTGTTAAGTGTCTAAAAGTACTATTTTATTCACCCTTTTTATTCATATTATTGCTAGACTTAAGCTCATATTAGTTGCATTATTAGTCATTCATGCATGTTTGCATTGTTTCCTTGGTGGACAAGCTTGATTTCATATTTTGCTTAATTTTGTGAAAAAAGATACTGCTTTGGTGTGTTTTGTGTGTGTGTGCAGAATCACTTGCCAAAGCAAGGCTGGAACCAGTTGCCAGGGCAATGCATGAAGGAGATCCCGAGCTAGTTGCCAGGGCAATTTTCGATAAGGGATAAGATGATATGGTAGTCGAAATTGATGACTAGATAAGCCCAAGATGACGTGGAGCAAAGTTAAATCCCAAAGGAGTTTGATTTTCGTGAAGAGGTTAAAGAGAAATTAAATCCCAAGAAGATAGGAGAAGTTCTAGAAGGAATTTAATTATAATAAAGAATTATATTCTTTAAAGATATTTAATTCCCACTTAATTTCCTCATCAAAAAAGACTTTGACATAGCCCTATAAATTAAGGATCAAGCCGTAAACTCCAGGAGGAGAGAGGAGAGAAATTTTGACAAAGAGATGAGGGGGATTTTGACAAGAGCAAGGAGAGATTTCGACAAGGCTTCAACCATTCTTCATCTTTTTCTTTCTTGTTCAATTAGGTTTATGCTAGGAATTCTTTGTCTTGTGTTTCTTTGGAACCTAGCCATGAACTAAATCTACTTGGCTAAGGTTATTGTGTTTTGTGGTTGTGAGAAACAATTGGATTTTGTTTAGGTAATAAGAGTTTGCACTTTCAATTCAAGGTTTACTCATTCTTGGTTTTTATTCTTGTTTGCGAGTGAATTGGGAGAGGATTTCGTAACTTCATCTATTTATCTAATATCGGGAGAGTTAGATTCAAGAAACGAATGAGTATGGTCTTTATTCAATCTATTGATGGTGAAGATTAATCCGGCTTAGGAATAAGTTAAGGATTTCAACGGCTAAGAGGAACACAAGATTGGTTGTTGTTCACCCTTGATTCATGCATGGATGTATTATCAAGGCATGCACAAATAGCTAGATTTTCGACTTAAGGATAAAAAGAAACCATTGAAGAACGCTCCGCCGAACCTTGAAGTTGCTGCCCAGCCGCCCAAGTAGTTGCCTAGGCAACCGTCGATTAGTTGCCAAGGCAACCCCGCTGTGCAAGTTACCATGGCAACTGAGTTGCCCTTGCACTCTTTTACCAAGACGATCCAATCGGCTATCACACCTCAACTCACGATAACCTGGCCTATTCTCTCTCATTTTATTACATCTTCTTTTACTTATTTGCTTTCTAGTTTAGTTGTTAGTTAAACTCCTACAATCACCTACTTGTGTTTTTACTTCTTACAGTGCAAGAGATTAGATTCTTGAAGTGACACCAATCCCTGTGGAGAAGATATTTTTTATACTATAACTTGCGACGTGTACACTTGCACAATTGCAGAGCACTTATTACGCGCAACAAATGCCTAATAATGCAACTAAAATGTGCCTAAGTCTAACAATAATATGAGTAAAAAGGGCAAGAAAAACTATACTTATGCACATTCATCACTCCACATCATCTTTGTTCATCCAATATATTTAACAGCCATATTTAAAAAACATAAATTTAAAAATAATAATAATTTTGATAAAACTCAACTCATATTCACTATTTAAAAAAAAATCAAAGCACTCATGTAGTCACGGTTTTCCAATTCTCATCCAATTTTACTACTCTCAGATTTCACTCCCTCGGTTTCGCAATGTAACTCGTGTTGAAATTATATTTTAACTTATCAATTAAAGTGTTGACAATTTTTTTAAATGGTAACACTTAGAACATATCACATATGTGATGAGAGTCCGAAGGGCATACATTTTATACTTTTTATTTTTCATAAAAAATGTTTATTATTTATTTAAATGATGCTTATAAATATATTAATATGAAGTGGGCCAGAAGACGAGTACAGAGGAGATCAGGTGGGTCTAGGAACCCACAGAAGTAATGGGACGAATAAAAAATAAAAATTCCTAATAGAAATGGATGCGAAGATGGTATTTTCCGCATCCGTTCAATCATATTCACATTCCTAGCCACCTTTTTTCTCTTTTGGATTTTATTAATTGGCATAATACTAAACAATGCCCCTAACAATTGATTGAATTGTCATTTGGCCTTTATTCTTTTTTAATTAATTTAACCCTCAACGTTTCATTTTGAGTTAAAATGACCCATTTGTGGATAAAAATTGTTAGTCAACCAACGATAAATGACTTGAAATGATATGAAAAACTTACATGGCAATGCTCGTCGCGATAGCGGTGTCATAGATGCAATTATACTAACTTTGTAGAATTATGCATCAATCAAAAATTAATTTTATAAAATTGTATAAAATATAAAATATTTTCGTATCATTCTGTCAAGTCATTTCAAGTTGTTTATCGTCAGTTGACTAACAGTTTTTATCGCAGAGAGATCATTTTGACCCAAAATGAAACATTGAAGGCTAAATTGCTTCAAAAAAGAATAAGGGTCAAAGTGACAATTCAGTCAAACGAGTAGTTTTTAGCATTATGCCTTATTAATTAATTGCACAACTTATCAATAAACATTCGATTTATTGATAAAACTATCAAAACTGAGCTCATCCGAACATTTCTAAAGTTGGAAGTTCACTTGCATGAATCTGTCAAATAATGACTAGTTTCATGTGTGAAAATTTGATTTTGTATACATTGAAAAAACAAGTCAGACTTTCAGGCACTATGATGTTCTCTAGGGTTTCCGACGGTGCCACAAATGATTGACCGCACAACAAACCTCGTATTCCTATCGACAAGCCACCGGATGGATGGGATCTGCTACAGGTATTTCAGGATGTGGATCCAACAAAAACTTCAGGCCCTTAAGTCACGTCCTTTCGTGATATCCTTCTAAACCAAGCTGCTGAATTATTTCCTTCCGAAGAGGAAATCTTTGATAATGAGGAAATCGAGATCCTCGAAGCATAATTGATGGCCTTATTTCTATTGATTTCTCTGATCGAATTCAGGCGTTAGCAGAGAAGAGTCTTTTTGATTTTACTGTGGCTATCGAATTACTGGGATGCCGCATTGGATATACTACTCTAAAAAAATCGGATCTATGATCTGTGGAAACCTTCTCAAGCCATGAAACTTATGGATATCGAAAACGGTTAATTCTTGGTGTCTTTTCGTGCTCGTTCTGATTTCTTAAAAGCTCTTGCCGGGGGTCCATAGACAATCCTTGGCCTCTATCTCACAGTGGAACCTTGGACACCAGATTTCACAACTTCCTAACCTTTCCCTAGTAAAGTCGCGCATGGGTTAGACTACCAAACTTGCCAGTTACGTTATACAAGCGTAGTTTAATAACCGCTATTGGTGAATCCATTGGCAAGGTTTTTCGAATTGATTACCAAACGGAAAGTGGCTGCCATGGACGATTTGCGCGTATGTCAATTGAAATTGATCTGCAGAAGCCTTTGATCTCCAAAATTCTTATAAAAGGACAAACACAACTGGTTGAATATGAATCGTTACCTCTTGTTTGCTTCCCATGTAGTCGATATGGACACTAGTGATTCTTTCTAGGAGGTTAAAACCTCAATCCCTAGTGTTGCTACTGATTCCTCTGATATTCCTCCATCGACACCTAATGTTAAGCCAATCTCACATGATAAACCAGACCTATTCAGACCATGGATGCTTGTTGAAAGATGCTCCAGGGAAAATACCACCAAACATTCTGAGCATAATCGCCCAGGACTGGAGCTAAACATCACCGAATCACGTTTCAACCCTATCTTTGAGACTTCTAAGCCTTCCTCGTTTAACACCGATCGCCCCAAGACTCATTCCCGCCGGTCATCTTGAATGATTGTTGGTACCTTCTCTTCTATATTATTTTTATGGATATTAAAATATTTAGTTGGAATGTATAGGGCTGCAACTATTCTCGTTTTCTTCAGGTGGCAAGGCAATCAGGCGGACTTAATTGCTTTTTTTGAACCACGCATCAGTGGTAGTACAACCGATTCTGTTATTTCTTCTCTTGATTTCCCTAACTCTCATCGGAATGAAGCAAATGGTTTTTCTGGTGGAATATGGCTCGCTTGGCATGATTTTATTTATGTGGACATTATCCATAACCATTTCCAATTCATCCATTGTCGTGTTACTACCAAAGGTGATGGCAACTCCTTCCTCGCTACAATTTTCTAAGCAAGCCCAAATGCCATTCGATACAAAGTTCTATGGCATCATCTGAGGGATCTTTCTTCTTTCATTCATTCGCCAGGGGTGCTCTTCGTTGACTTTAATGCAAATCTATGTGATTCTGAACAAATGAGGTGTATCTCGGCTAAACCGAGCAAGGCTTTTTAGAATTTTTTGTTTGATTCAAGCTTACAAGATATAGGTTATCAGGGACCAGACTACACCTGTTGTCGAGTCTCAGCATATGTTCGTCTTGATAGGTTTCTATGTAACACATACCGGAATGAAGCTTATCCAATATCCGAGGTTCATCACCTCCTACCTATGAGCAGTGACCGCCATTATATTGCCTTCCGAGTGGGGGGCATTTTAATTTACCCGCTCCAAGGCAATTTTGATATTTCACCGGCTGGGCCAAGCAAGAGGATTTTACTAAGTTAGTCGATGACAATTAGAATCCATCATCGTCTATGACTGGCACTATTTTGAATTTCA
Source organism: Hibiscus mutabilis (assembly GCA_019671005.1). Classification (NCBI taxonomy): domain Eukaryota; kingdom Viridiplantae; phylum Streptophyta; class Magnoliopsida; order Malvales; family Malvaceae; genus Hibiscus; species Hibiscus mutabilis. Next base: position 51,050,825 of record CM033715.1, read on the forward strand.
TCCATGCTGCCCAGGAATGGAACAACAAGGTTTTTGGCTATATTAGAGCTAAGAAGCGTAGGATTATGGCTTGCCTTCGAGGTATCCTATAAGCCCTTAGCACTCGCACGTCTCGCTATCTTATGAACCCGGAAACGGAGCTCTTGCTTGAGCATGAAGTTGTTCTTGATCAGGAAGAACTTATCTGGAAACAAAAGTCACGCTCTGATTGGATTGCTCATGGTGACCGTAACACTCGTTACTTCTATTGGCAAGCCATTGCTCAAAAACAAAAAAAAATCGTATTACCTCTCTGAAGCTCAACGATGGTACTTGGTGTAGCGATAATGCTTCTCTAAAAGTCGCTACGACTGATTTTTAACAATCCCCTTTTGCTTGCGACTCTTCACTAGCAAGCCCTTGGCCGAACATTGCCTCTTTCCCATAAATAGAGCAAAACTATCTGCGCTCCCTTGAGTCTATTCGTTACCAACCGACTAGGAAATTCATAAAGCTCCCATGGACTAGGAACCTTTAAAATCCCTAGGGTGAGACGCTCGGCATGCAGAATTTTTTCAACAATAATGGAAATAGGTGGGTCTATTCGTACGCAAAATTATCTAAGACGTCTTTAGAGGTGATCCTATTGAAAATGATCTTAATAGAACTATTCTGGTTCTAATACCAAAACATGACTCGTCGGATTCTTTTATTGATTTTCATCCAATAAGCTTGTGCACGGTGTTGTATAAACTCATCACCAAAACCATTATTCGTCAGCTGAAGCCTATTTTCCCTAATATTATTGCTCCGAATCAAACGAGCTTCATATTGGGAAAATCCATCACAGAGAACATTATTATTAACCAAAAGGTAATCCATTCCGTGCAAAATTCCAAAAGTAAAATAGGGTGGATGGCAACCAAAGTTGACCTAGAGAAGGATTTTGATAAATTGGGGTGGGACTTTATCTCTGATTCTTTGGTTGAGTCAGGCTTTCCGCCTAACTTTTGTCGCATTATCATGAACTGTGTCACCTCCGTAAGCATGCAAATCCAATGGAATGGAAGCCCCTCAAGTATTTTCTTTCCTGAAGAAAAACATTCGCCAAGGCAATCCCCTTTTGCCATATCTTTTTGTTCCTACAATAAAGCGTTTGGGACATCTAATTTGGTATTCTGTCGGGCAAGGTATTTGGGTACCTTTCTTCTTTCGACACAACAGCACAGGTTTGTCATACTTATTCTTTGCTAACGACCTAATCTTATATGCTCGGGTTGATATGCTGTAAGCTTTGAATATCAATACCATCCTTTCTGCTTTTGGCAATTACTCGGGACACAAGGTTAGCAAGAATAAAACACATATCAACGTCTTCGTTGCTCTAATTTTGATTTCATCCTCGACAAAATCAAAGCACGTCTTAATGGATGGGCGGCTCGTACATTATCTACGGTTGGCCGGATAACTTTAGCCAAATCTGTTCTCTCGGTAATCCAGTTTATTTTATACAAACCATGATCTTCCCCAAGAAGGTGTGCAATGATATTGAAGGCCTAATTAGACGTTTTATATGGGGCTCGGCTTCCCCTACTCCTAAACTCTCTTTGATTAATTGGGAGGCTATCTGTCAACTTATGGAATCGGGAGGCCTCGACTTACGTCACATGCATAATTTTAACATTCTTTTCATCCGGAAGCTAGGCTACTCTCTTGTCACTCACATAAGCTCCTTATGGGTCACTATTTTACGTGAAAAATATGGTTTGAATAAGCTTCTTCCTCTAGCACTGTGAAAAGTTTCACGCACTTCTCTATAGCATGCAATAGCAAACTCTTGGGATTTGTTGCACGACAATCTTGCTTGGTCCCTCGGTAATGGTGAGTCTGTGAATTTTCTTCAGGATGTTTGGCTCCCTTCGTTAGGGCCTTTGCGAAACCATCTTCTCCATCATGTTTCGCCTAGCTTTAACTCTTCCTTTGCTGATTTCATTACCAATGACGGCAATTGGGATCTAGCAAAGCTTTCGATGTTTTTCACCCAGACCGCAGTTCTGCATATTGATGACATCAAATCTCCCGATTTCCAGGATGTATCTGACTCCTGCTTTTGGAAACATGACTGCAAACACACTTTTTCGATAAAATCTGCTTATGCTCAACTCTTGGAACCAACCTGGGATGCACGCCAATCTATTTGGAAACACATATGGCACCTCTTTATCCCGCAATACCTTCTGCTTTTCATTTGGTTGGCTTACAAACATCGCCTGTGTAACATCCCTAAAATTGATCTAGTCGAAATTGAGTTTTGGCGATTGGAAATCCTACATCGAAGAGTCTAAATATTGCGTTGGGATTAACTATATTGTCAATTTCATTGGTAATAAATTAAGTCCAATCCTGGGTTAGGAGTCTCACTGAAATAGTTGAACATTGAAATTGAACTAAGCGTATCAATACGGTAGGACCCGTATCGGTATAGTTCAATGGTTTTTAACTAACTTATCGAACCTTGAGTAGCCATATCGATACTGCCATGGGCGTATCGGTATGGGTACTTGTTAAAGACTGTTTTAGTGACCAAATTGTAAAGACTGAAATTTAGAGGACAAAAATAGGAAGTTTTGGAAGTTGAAGGGTTAATCTTGTGATTAACCCCTCCTTGAGCTTAGTCACCCCTACGTGGAGTGTTTTGATACAATTCCTTCATAGTATGGAAAGCCTTTCGGCTATCAAGTATTAGGAAGTAAAAGCAATTGAGAATCTTACCGTTTTGATAAACATCATAGTCATCTTCATCATCTTCCTTTAGTAAACTAAGCACGCACCTCTATTGTTGGTTGTTGCAAGCATAAGTTTTCTTCAAATTATCGGTTCTATCGAATAGATATTGTTTGGGCAAGTGGAAATCCCTTAATCTATCATTGTTTCCATGGACTATTGAATGTCTAAATCCAAGTAGTAATTTCTAAACTCTTGTTCTTTAAGTTTCAATCTATGAATTTGTCTAATAGTTAATGGCTATTCTAAACTTAGAGTATCAATAATGTTTGTAACAATTTCCTATTGATTTCTCCTAGCTCAAGAATTGGAGAAAGCTAATCTGTCGTCTCCAACCAAGGCTAGGGATAAAGGAATTACAATTTGAGAGTCTTAAGATCTCGGATGTGATGTGAGTGTAGTAAGAGTCTCGAGAGTTGGCTAGAAGCCTAACTCGAATAATTGATTATTGCATTACTAACCATCGTATTGAAGGTTTTTGCATAAAACACTATTGAAAGCCCTATGTGTAAGTATGAGTAAGTATTGCATTGAAACCGTGTCCGAAACATTGTTATTGCTATCATTGGAAGCATTGAAGCATTTTCATGTTAAGCTATTGAGTATTGAATATTGATTATTGCATATTGCTATTGAATCATTGGCATATCCTATTGTTATTGGTTTATTGTATTACTACCGATTCATTGCTATTGATTCATTGATAAAAAAACTATTGCTATTGAAATACTGTTATTGAACTATTATTTATTGAACCTTCGATTTGAGGGTATTGGATACAATTGGCATGCCATAGAATTCATGAGCTCATTGGTACGGGTAGGCTACGACCTTTATTATAGTGCGGCGGAGGGATGTTGTTGTGATTTGTTCAAATTGGTACGACATAGGATATGACTAGACCATTGTTGACTTTGGTGCGGAGGTGGAATTCATGTATCCATATACTGTATATCGATCCAAGGAAAACATTGATTATTGTTATTGGTTGTTGTTATGAGTTATTGCTATTGAGTATTGATGCCATGTAAATTATTGTTATTATTGAATATGGATGTGAAATACATGTTCATGTCATAATGCCATTGATGATATTGAAGCATACTACATATTGATCATTGTCATTGAGTAGTGAATTGCATAGTTCCTATTGAAATACATGTTCATGTAGTTGCTATCATTGAAAGTATTGAAGCATGTTAAAATTGCATACTATGCTCATTCATTGTTTACGACTACCTCACTTAGACTATATAATTTTAATGCATTCATCTTCCATACATTTTAGGTTAAGAGGTATATCGATTCGAGATCGGAGCTAGTTGGGAGTTTGGCAAGTCACTACGAGCTTAAAGTAATGTGTTTTGTCCCTGTGAACTCCTAAAATGGTGGTAAAGTAGTTAAACTAGTTGTTTATAGTCTTTTGACTATGTGTGTATTGTCTATGGGGTGAAAAGGTCTTAGAGGTCCTAAATGGCATTTTAGTTTGTTTAAAAATGGCTTAATATGCATATATGGCCTAAAAAGGTGAAAACATAGCAAATGGATTCATAATGTTACCAAATTTGACATGCTAGTAGATTAAATGGTTTTAAACTTGCTGGTAAAGTTTCAATGCAATTGAACATCGTTTGATAGGTTAATTCGAATAAAAACCAGCTAAAATTTGTCATTGCAGTGAAGGGAGTATCGATACTTCTTAGTGCGTATCGATACAGGTATGCTTAATTGGACTTAGTAAATAGGGCGTATCGATACTGCACAATGTGTATCGATGCGGCTTTTGGTTTCTGGAATCTGGAAAAATTAAAGGTATCGGTATGGTCTTAGGGTGTATCGATATGAGTCAACGTGGTCAACTCGTACCGATACAGCCCCCAGTTGTATCGATATGAATCTGTATCTTTCGAATCTGAAATTCTTAAATTGTTCTTGGCGTATCAATACGACCTCCTGACTATCGATACGGTGGCAGGTAAATCTGTTATAAATGTTGTGAAACAGTTTTTGAGACATTGCAAAATAGTCACTGAATATTGTAGGCCTAAATTGAAGGGGCAAAGGGACTCTAATTAATACGAAAATTAGCATGTCTATGGAGTATATGTTGAATTTCATTGTAGTAAGAATAATTTCAGAAAAGGACCTTTAGAATACTAAAAGCACAGTTTAGTCCCTAAAGTTTATAAAAGTTTAAAATTGGTCTTGAAGGATAATCACAGTTTTGTATTGGTTTAATTGAATCCGTGGTATTGTTTTGTGTTGTTTGCTAAGCGTGACAGCATTAAAATGTTTACCATTGTATGTAATTATCGCACCGATCACTGCATCATTCATCGGTAGCACTCTCCGACCCGGTTCTTGACCAGGCCGGGAAGGGGGTGTTACAGCATGATGACTAATCTTGAAAGATGCCGACGCTACATTGGTACTGACCCGGCCTGTCCATGCTGCCAAGAGTCGATGAATCCATCCTCCACACCCTTTGTGATTGCAGGTTTGTTAAAACAATCTAGTTGAAGCTAATTCCCCCTGCTACATCCCCGGCGTTCTACATACAACCTCTTCAAGACTGGTTACGAGATAATATGCTTTGTAAAATCCATTGCACCATCTATAATATTCCCTGGCATATCCTATTCATCTCTATCTTGTGGCATGTATGGAAGAATATGAACAATTTGGTCTTTAATGGACACTATGATCCTGCTGATTTTGTCTTAAGCCACAGCTTTATTTGGGCACGCCATTATGCTGATGCTCGCACGATTCAAGTAGCCTTTAAAATCTTAAGTATCAGGGATATACAACGGTCAATCATAACCTTGGACGACCTTTGTTTGAATGTTGATGGAGGAGTCTCGCCTTCCATCGGGATTGGTTATATCAAAGGTCTTGTACGCAGTCAGGGAGGATGGTGGCGTTTTGGCTTCTACAAATCTGTTGGTATCGTCTCACCTCTACATGTAGAATTATGGGCGATTCTCACAGGGTTACAGCTTGCCTAGGATAAGGATATAGGTAGCTTGAAAATTCAAACAGATAGTATGGAGGCTTTGAAACTTATCTAGGAACCAACAACGTCACAGAGCTCCATATCCCTTGTTCAAGCCATTGCCTCTATGGTAAAAAAGAACTGGTCTATTCACTTCCACTGGGTACCGCACGAAGCAAACAAAGTTGCTGATATGTTTGCTAAACTTGTCGATCCTCTACATACTACTGTCACTGTTCTTGATCAGCCCCCGTTTGTTTTAAACTCTTTGATGCATCGTGATGTTTTTAGTCTACCTTATTGTAAGCCTACACATTAACTAGGCTCTTTTCCTTTCTATTAAAAAAAAAAAAAACAAGTCAGACACTAGATTGGGTGCCAATAGTTAAATAAAAAACATTTTTACATTTCTTTAATTAATATTTTTTATAGAACAAAAATTTATTATGATATATATTTTAGTGATGTCGTGAAAGAAAAATTCGCTATCCGTGGTGTATCAAATAATAGTTTTTTTAAAAAGAAAATAAAACGTGTTAAAGCCAATTAAAAGGTGCAGATGCAGACATGATTTGGGTTCAACACTTTTAAATGTCTGCTAATTTTTTTCTTGATTTAATTATTGATATTCAACTTTGCAGATAAAATTGATTGAACTCTGGCATCTTAAGATGAATAAGTAACATCTTTTTTTTTACTAGAACTACTCGTTAGGTTCAACATTATCAAAAAAGTAAGAATTAAAAAAATATCACCAAAAATTAATACATGACAACTTTAATAAGACGGAGAAAGAAGTCAAATTATTTATCTATGGACAGATCTTAGCAATGATTGAAGAAGTGGTGATCCATGTGAAGGGTGGAGTGGTGTATTTTCTGGTGCTAGTTTGGAATAAGAAAAATAAGATATGAATGAATAAACATGAGATATTAAATTGAAAGCATAACCGTCCATAAAAAGGGGTAGTGCCACAATTCCACTATTTATGGAATGTTTGTGTACTGAAATCTTACAACTCATTTAACTTCCATGTGACAAAAGAAAAAGAAACTCCTTTGGAATCTTTTCTAATGATTTTCATCAAACAAATTGTTAATGTATAAAGTATCTATACATATAAAAGTATCTCTATCGATAGACAATATAAAATGTGTATGTTTATTTCAGGGACGGAGCCAGGATCTCAGCTGGGGGGGGCAAAGTATAATTAGCTATAGAATTAAACAAACCAAAATAACATTCATTACCAAAAAAGTTTCAAAACATGTCAATATCCAGTCTAACAAAATAGAACACGTCGCTCTTTCATATCATAAAAGTCATTTATAATTGAATCTACATCAAATGTTTTAGCAATTTCCTTTTCGATATATAGCAACAAACAATTAGATAAGAATTCATCTTCAATCTTGTTGCGAAGCTAGTTTTTAATGATGTTCATCGCTGAGAATGATCGTTCTGTAGTAGTTGTAAACACCGAAAGAGGAAGAATGAGAGTCAACACTATGTATACAAGAGGATAAATCTCGAACTTTCTTGTTTTCACCAACCATTGACACAAATCAGAAATAGTTTCCAAACTTTTGAATTCTGGAAGTTGTCGTACATGATCAAAATGCTCAAATTGCATCCTTAATTGCAGCATCTCATGTTCAGCAAAGTCTAAATGATAATATTTGTGAATCAATTGACAAATGTCATCAATTCTAAATGATGTGTGCATCTCCTTTAGATCTAATGCTGAACTAAAAGTAAACAATTCTACTATACGATCATTGAATTTATCATTCAATTCTTGCAATTGAGTATCAATCACAGTATTAAAAATATCCATTTTATAATGATGCTCCAATGTAATGACATCTTGATGATGGCGAGCCCTTCCTTTTCTTTCAACATAATGAGCATTCAAATCCATAATAGGTATGTTAATCAAGTCACAAAAGGATCCCACATTAACAATTGGGTCATTCCATTCTTCATCCCTTAATTTCTGAAGAAGTGACTTAGTAGACGTAACAAGATGCATTGCATTAAAAATGTCTTGAGATTGTTGTTGCAAAGTCTGGCATAGCATATCAGATATTTCAAGAACTTTCCTCATCAAATGTAAGATAAAAACAAACTCAAAAGAAGTTAAAGCTTCGTATGCCGCGTCAGCTTCTGTACATTGAGCTGAAGTAACTCCATCATCAATAATTTTCAACAAAACTTCACATGTTGATTAAGCTAGAAATAGATCTCAAATGTGAACTCCATCGAATATCCCCTAGTCTTTGCAAAGTGTCAATTTGATTAAGCCCATTTCCGCTTTGAAGCTCATCAATACCAACTAAATAAGCAACATTTGTAGTATGAGAAGCTTTTAGTTGATTAGTACGCTTACATAAAGCACCAACTATATTGATAATGGAAGTCAATGTATTAAAAAAATGGTGAATACATATAACTTCTTTTGAAGCAGCAACTAATGCTAATTGTAGATGATGTGCCATATAATGAACATAATAAGAATACAGACATACATTTAAAATCAAAGCCTTCAAGCCATTCCACCCACCTCTCATATTACTTGCACCATCATAGCCTTGTCCCCGAATGTTATGGACATCCAAATTATATTGCAAAAGTGCAAAAATATACCATCCTTTAATGTAGATGCAATGGTGTCTTTAACATGAACAAGCCCAAAAAATCATTCTTTCACATACCTATTCTTATCAACATATCTCAACACAATAGACACATGCTCTCTTTTTGCCTGGTCTCGAGCATCATCAACTATTATACAATACTTCGCATCACCAATTTCTTCACGAATGGCATTTTTTACCTTGTTTGAGAGAACATGCAAGATTTCCTTCTGTATTTGTGGTGAAGTGTATGTAGCATTTTTTGGAGCTTTCTCTATAGCCATTGCTACCCCATCATTGTAAGATGATATCAAACGAAGTAATTGGAGAAAATTCCCCGGCCTTTGTGATGTTTTACTTTCATCGTTACCTCTAAAAGCACATCCTTGGAATGCAAGCCACATAAGCGCATCAATTGAAGCTTTCAATCGAACTTTATTCTCCATAGCTTCTTGAGATGAAAATTGTTCAATTTTTTTGAATATGCGAAGATTGATTAATCAGGTCCGCACATGCTTTTTCAGCAATTCAATGAGGAGAATTGTGATTCTTCCCAATATGTGCTAAGAACGAACAATTTTTGCCATCTCTGACCTTCTTCCAATTTTGAAATCCATCAATAGTAAAAGCATTTGAACCAAAAGGACCATTTTCCTTGTGAAAAAGAAAACATGGGAGGCAAAATGTTGCATCTTTACTTGGAGAATATTCTAACCATGATGGAAATTGCTTAAACCATGACGCTTGAAAGCTTCTTCGAGGAACTTTCTCAGACTTCGGATACTCTGTAAGAATGGCTTGATATGGACCAGCTTTAATATAAGCTCGTCGAATCTCATCTTGCATGTTAACATGATACTGCCATATTTTATTTCGTAATCCTAGATCACGCTCCAATAAATTGATGTCAAAACCTTCACTTACATCAATCTTTCGAGCTTTAGTAAGATTGTCATCTGAACTCAAAGAGTTGAGATTTGTACATGTATTTGACTGGTCAGTTGAACATGATGTTTCTACATTCTTCCTCTTGAAAAAAAACATCAATTGTAGATGGATTTTTCATCTATAAAAAATACACATACATTCATATATTAATTATTAATATTTGAATGTATAACCTATCAATATGAGACAAAAATATCAACCAATCTATAATATATATTAATGTATGAGAGTAAATACAAATATAACAATAATAATTTTAAAAAGTATATAAAAATTAAAAGAATCACATAAATAAATAGACCACCATCCAGGTCTCTTGGGAGCCACCACCCAGACTCACTGGTACTTCGCAAATCACACATGACATGTGATTAAATAAAAACTAGCTATAAAATATAAATCAATCACTAAAAACTATCAATCAATCTATAATATATATTAATCGCAATTGTAGAATATTATTAAAATCATACCTTTTGTGAACTTAAATACCAAATCTACAATATTCGGGTTCTTTCGGTGTGAGATTGCCCTAAATGCTCAAATTGTTCCAATATCTTCGAGGACTACAATAATCTACAACATTAGATAAGAATAAATCATTTAGTAAAATTATACTAGGAAAATAATAGTACCACTGCAAATACAAGTTGATAGTCACAAGAATAAATGAAACCTTACAAATTTAAAAGACATATTTATAAAAACTAAATAAAAATAAAATTTTACACTAATAGGCTAACACATGCCATGGAAAGGATTTTACATGTGAAAAACAAAGAACTAAAAGCAACAGAAATTATTTAAACTAAAAATTATAATGGATAAAAATGTTTGCCTTCATTTTTCATCATGTAATTTCATATCATATTCTTTCTTCGTCAATAAATAATGCTCTATATTAGGAGAAAAACAAAGAATCAAAAGCAATTTAAATAACAATAGCATATTTTTTTGAGTAAAAATAACAGCAGTTACTAAATAGCAATGTCGCAATAATTGATACACAAAAAATAAGTTATAAAAACAATGACTAATATTATATTCTAAAAATTGAAAGATTACTATGATTATAAACACAAATATGATGTTTAATTAAATGAGTAATAATATTAAAAAAGAAAGAAACTTAACTGGAAGAGGTAAAAATGACCAGGAGGGAGGAGTCAGGAGTGTATTCGATTGGGATGTCTAGAAGATCAATTTTTCTTTTTCCATTCGAGTATGAAAACGGCAAATAAATGGGAATCGGGAAAGAGACAAAAGCAAATGATTATATGAAAAGTCACTTTTAAAGCTATTGACTTTAAAATGTTATTTTATTAAATAAAAATCAATTTTCTTTTATCTTTGCTGCAGAGAACTATAAAATATTATTTTATTAAATAAATTGATTTTTTATAAGTATGTGGTGGGGTCGTGGGAGGGGGGGCAATTCATTGTATTTCAGATATGGGGGGCAAACCTATTTAATATACATATATTTTTTTATTTACAATATAAATTACAGGTGGAAAAAAAAATTGGGGAGAGCAGCAGCCCCTCCCACAACATGAACAGCCCCGTCTATGGTTTCTTTACTCTTTCTATATGATTAGCATAGTTATTCATAGCGTATCTTCGTCAGAATTCAAGTGTAAAAAATCCAAGATAAACTTGTATTTAGTGGGTGAGAGTAAAAAATATATCAATCTGAAAATTTGACTGAAATCGACTTGAGTTTAAATTAGTTGTGATTCAAGTATTGAATCTAACTTGATGTTGATCTGAATTCAAGTTGGACCCGACTATTTTCGATCTGAACGCAACACGAGAACTACTTGAACCTGATTTGAATAAAATAATGTGATAATTGAATCCGACCTATATAATTGACCCGACTTGTTGTTGACCTGACTTGTAATTAATTCGACTTTTAAATGACATAACATGTTAATTGACCCTACTATTTGGTCCTACCCAACTTGTTAATAAACTCGACATGTAATTGACCTAAACTGATATTGAGTCGACTTGTAATTAATTAACTTAAAGCGAATGACTAATTGACTTAATGTATTTTTGTTCAATTTTTACTAAGTATCTGTTTTAATCGAAAAATTTGACATTTTCACTTTATTATTATTGCAATAGATTGATTGTTAAAATTTGTTGAATTTATTTCCTTATAATTATTTCAAGAATCTTATGAAATTGATTGTTAGGAACATTATTTTCCACTTAATGTGAGTTTTTTTTATGACAATATAACTCTTTATATTTCCTATGTTCTAATTTAGTTGAATTACTTTAATATATACATGAAATTTGAGAAAGTTGACCCAACTTGAACTTCATCTGAAAATTATAACCCGATATGAACTTGACTCAATACCTGAAATGAACCGACCCAAAGTCCATCTGAATTCAAATTAACTGACTTGAAATATTTTATCTTGAACCTTGTATTGACTCGACCCGAACACGAACTAAGTCAGAGTTGGAATCAATCTAGCATTGACCTAGACCTGAGTCAACCTAAATTCGATCTGACTCGAACCATTAATTTGGCTAAGGATGACAAAATTACCTGACCCTACGTGCTCGCCCGACCTAAATTTTCTTTTTACAATTTTAAGTTTAGTGCGTGTTTTGGAAAGAATTGAGTATGACGGGTCAGGTTCAGGTTTAAAATTATTCAGGTTTAAAATTAAAAATTTTTCTCCCTATATATTTAATATATTTTTATATATAATATAATATTTTATTAATTCTTTTCAGGGCAGATGGAGTTCAAGACTTTTTTGTTGAAATTTTGTGGTCGAATTATTATACTGTTAAGGGACATAAAGTTAGTTTACCCTCGAAAGAGAAAAATGGTACCGACATATTAAAATGATAAAATAACGGAATGATAGGAGGGGTTGATCAGACTGATTTCCCCAATCATGTTGTACAATTCCGCCGACATCGACAAAGCCAGAAAGATCCAACGTACATGCCATTCACCCTCAAAACATACCTATGTCTATTTGTTAGGCCCCACTTCTTTTGCCACATGTCGCCACCTAACTTCTTAATGTTTAGCCCATTATATTCGAATAGAAATCCTATCTTTTTAGTATCAATATTTATGTCCGTTAAGAACTAAAGTTTAAAATTTAAGATTTCAAGTAATGTTTTAAAATTTAGAATTAGAGTTTAAAGTTTAGTGTTATAATTTATAATTTAATATTTAGTGTTAAGATAAAAAGATAAGAAAATAAATAATTTTTTTTTATTTTTTTGTGTCTCTTTTTATGCTTTAATGTTAAAAAATTAAATGTCAAATCATTTTCTTAAATTTTAAATCCTAAACCTTAAAGGTTATACTTTATCCCTAATTTCTTAAACTTTAATCTCAAATCTTAACTCTCAACCCTAAACTTATTTTTTAGTACGAGAGAATAAATAAGAGTACCAAACAAAAGCCGGAAATTTTTATTTGAAAAAAAGACAAGATTTTATTCGTATAATTCCTTCACCTCTTCCCCCTCACAAACAATATTCCCTCTTCCCCTCTCCCTCTCCCTCTCGGCTGAGAAATGAAGGTAATCATACCTACGCACAATTTCTTGCTTGTTATTACTCCTATTATAAACTTAGACTTCGATATCTGTTCTAATGAATTCCACCTGTTTGATAGATCTTCAACTGGGTGCACAAGACTCACAACCTCCTCAAAGGTTTGGATATTCTTAACATTTTCCCTTTAGTCCAAAATCTTTTTGGGGGTGTGAGAAAACTTGCATTTTCTGCAGATGGAGTGGCTCAAAATGTTAAGAAAACTGATTCCACTGCAATCGACACAAATTCAAAAGCCTTACTCCAACAAGTAGCACTCTTTGACGTGCTGCTGCATGGTTGGCGTTACGGCTTTCATCCTTTGAAATCCTTGGAAAGTGACGACGACGAAGAAGAAGAAAAACAAGGAAGCTCTAACAACATCAATGGCGACGATAGTGAGGAAGAAGTGAACCCACTGTTGTTGTGCCATAGTAGGAAGCTGAGAAAAAGAACTACCCTAGCAGACCTCTTGTACCAAGATTCTGATATGAAACAGAAGCCCACCATTTTTGACGTAGCTTTTGCCAACAAATTCAAAATGCTAGCACGGTGAGTATTATAAACTTCTGCTCCTTTTCATCTCTAATAATCACTGGAATTTTGTTGATTGAACAAATTATAATTACTTATTTAGATGTTGAAGAGGAAGATCCATCCAGAACTTGAACGGAAGGATAATAAACGGGTGGGGCAATGCATGCAATCTACATTATATGTTGTTGCTGCCAGAGAAACATGAAGCCAAAGCCACTGTATAAGTTTCTCATCATTCAGTTATATTTCATGATGCTATATTTGATAGGTTTGATATTTATTTCTCATGTTTTACTACATAAACTTATTTCTCATGTTTCACTACAAACTAACTTTTATTCGCTAAAATTTTAGCCACTCACGTGACTTAGTTTATGTAAAGAGAATAAATATATTTTGTATTATTCTGATGAGTTAGGATCCAATTATATATAATGTAAAAACTATGAGTTTTACACGTTCTTGAATTACTAGATGGGTGAAATTGATGACGGAGAACTCATTACTTTTTTTCCAAGCGATAATCTTACATATTCTACTGTTAATCTAAACTATTCATTTTGCCCATCGAACTATCCAAACAACGAGTAAAATTTAAAAACTCTTACACCGCTTAAACAGATCATATCTCTATTTTGAATATGACCCTCTTTGGTAAACAGCTTTTTGAGCTAAAATTAAATGTTTGACCAGTCAAATCAGCTAATTGGGATGTTTGGTAAATAGAGAATTGTAATAACGGATTGGGGTGAACCTCTCATTTTGAATAACTAATAAAATACTTGTAAAAATAATTAGAAATTAAAAAAATAATTTCATAAATAAATTTGAATAAAATACTTGTAAAATAGGGGTTTGGATAAAATACTTGTAAAAATAAAATAAATTTGAATAACTAATAAAATTTTAAAAATAATTTCATAAATAAGAAATTAATATATATCTAAATTTAATAATTAATAAAATTATATTCAAAATATAATTTTATAAATAAAAAAATAATATATACATCTAAATTTAATAAGTATTAAAATTATATTAAAAATATAATTTCACATATAAAAAAATATGTACATCCTTCATATATGCTCAGTAATAATATTAAAAAAATTAATTTTCATAATATAATTAATATTAATAGATACAAAATGTTAATAACTAATAAATTATTCAAACAAGTATCGAATATAATTATGTTTTTATATGTTATTTTGCTTGTTCAAATAATCAAATAACTATAAGCTATTAGTTAATTTTACCAAATACTTTTATACAATCAGTTAATACAATATGCTAGTCAAATCAGCTAATGCTATTAGCTATCTGTTATCAGCTAATGTAGTCCGCTATCAGCTATCCGCTTATTGCCAAACACGACCTATGTATTATCTTTCTAATTCTAGGTTTGAATTTCTATTATTTATTTTTATGATATTACACACTATTTTTTTGACAAATTCTAATCCTAATCCTACATAGAAGAGAGGGGAAGAGGAAACTCTAGATGAAAGAAGGGAACGCTTCTACCGGGTCTAAAACCCATGACCTAAGGGAATGTGAGGGAACAAAGATGAGCACCTTGATTAACCGACCAAATTAACAATATATATGTAAACATTGTTTTTATAACGAATAGTGTATATATTTATAAAATAAATTAGATGTTACTATTTGCTTAAAAAATTAACAATAAATAATGTTATTCAATGACATGTTCACTTATGTTTCACCATTGTTGTTGCATTTGCTGCTATAGCTTCAGCTTTGAATGATGATGGCCTAATCTGCCTACACGTTGATCTATTTTTCCCGGAGTCCTTATTAAATAATTTATGCTCTTTTTAAAATTATGGAAATTGTTTATTCATCAAGCTATTATTCATGTATGTAAATTTTTTTCCTTGGTGGTACTTTGGATTTAATGTATGTTGGTTGTTTGATTATCCTAGCGTTGGATAGGCTCTTGTTGTTCATGTTTTTACATTTGATTTTATTCTGAAATAAATTAAAGTCAATAAATTATATGTATCATTATAAAATTTTTATTTTTTTAAATAATATCATAATTTATTCACCGATGATATATAAAATTATAAACCAGCAATGTATAAAAAATCAATCCGTATAATAATCGGATGAACAATACAAAAATCATTAATTATTAAAACTGTGAAAGCATCGGTGGGAGTAGTGACTCCGTAGCAAAAAAAAAAAACAAATTGCATTCATAAAAAATCTTTATCTCATCGCATATTGGATTCAAGTTTAGATCGAAGTTAACCGAAAATTGAAAGGTTTATGTAAATTTTAGTTTACACAAATTTTAGTTTATCAAAATATTTTTTTAAATTAAGATTTATATTCAATACAATGGCGGTGAAAATTAAAAAATTCTAAGTGTTTTAGTTTTAAGGTTTGATGATTCAGTTTAAGGTTTGGAGTTTAAGAGTTAAGGATTAAGGGTTTAGAATTGAGGGATATTAGTTATAATTTAAGACTTAAATGTTAGGGTATAGGTTTTAAGGTAATACGGTGAGGGATTCATGTTTCAAGTTTCAACCTATAAACTCTAAATTATAAACCCTTAAACTCTATACCTTAAACTGAACCTCTAAACCCTTAAACTAAGACATGAGATAACGAAGTCACCACCTGTCCCTTTTATTATATTAGGCGGACCAGAAAATTAAAAACAAAGCAGAGGTTACGAAATCTCAAGGGTTCGGGGGCACGGTTATGAGTGGGGAAAGATTAGCACCCCCACAACGCCCATAGAACATTGCTTACTTGATCACTAATATTTTCTTGGTAACCTGGATCAATGCGTGCAAAGATTAATGCAAAAATTCACAAAGTTTTAAAAGTGACCCGCATTTGCTCATGGTTGAGGAAACCCTGGTCAATTTTAAATGCAATGTGATTAAGGCATTAATACTTAAAAATCTAAAAGTATAGTCTGGCATAAGAGTTTCGACTGTTCCCCAACTGCTAGGGGAAAGCCAAATTAACCATACTTGAGAAACTATTTCATTTTTTATGATGCAAAGAAAAAAATTAATGACAATTTATTTGATTTTTCTCTTTTTTATTAATCCCTAAAATATAGAATTTAATTAATGAATGTTTAAAGGAACTAATCCTATAAACTCCTTACTTGTTATATTAAATTATCTAAAAGAAATTACCAAATTAATTAATAGGATGCATTATGTAGGGAACTTAAACATATGGTATTAATTACTACGAATTATTAGAAACCTACAATTATATAAAAAAAAATCAAGAATTTATTTACTAATATATTAAAAGAATCTATCCTAAGAGTGTATTTTTATAATTGGCTTATAAAAGCTTTTTATTAATCTAAAAAATTATATTAGGAATTATTATAAGATTTATTACCCTAAAGCTTCAAGGAATGAAATAGCACAAATGATGAACAAATTAAATCTATACAGTAGACATGAATAAAACAAAATAAGGATGAAATTGCATAAAATGAAAGTTTAAAACTAAAATTAAATGAAAAAAAGGGAATAAAGTGAAGAAATTGAAAACAGTGGTGGCTGAAGCGCGAGTTTGATGGAAGTGGGGCGCAAGTCTATTGATGCGGGACGGTTTCGGGTCAGTTCATAGGTCGATTATAAAAACCCTTAGCAAAATGGATCAAACACATCCCTTCAAAACCCTCTACAATGTTCATAGGTGTTCTTCATGGATTGAAGAACACCATCGCAGCGATCCAGTATCTGGCTAGGGACCGCCACGCTCCGTCGTATCTACCGCCATGGATCTACGCTGACATTTGCTCGCCGATGGTGGCTCCCTCATGTTTTGGCTCCCAACTCCGATGGTGATGGCAGTTTCTTCCTCTGGCGACTCGAACGATAGCCTGCGCCTTCACTCTTTATTTCCAGATTCGAACCAAAGCATGTATATGTAAAAATGAAGAAAAGAAAAGAATTTGGGTATGAAAATACCTCAAACATTCGACCAAAATGCTTGTATTGCTTCTGAAATTGTGTGTTACAATCGATGAATTGCTTGGCTTTTTATAGCCGATTACATATGTATAAACAAGGGAATAATTTTCCCCAGATTTCAATTGAAAACCCTAGAATCTAAATTATTTTCTTGCTCGATTAGGCTTTGATTCTTGCTCGATTTGTTTAAATTTGGTCTTTCTTCCTATTTTTTGTTTTGAATCGATTGTTAACCCTTTCCCCTTGCTTGCATGGCACGACTAAGTGGAGAAGAAGAAGCTTCGTGGTGGCAATTGTGGTGGAGTGTGGCTGTCGGTGCTAGTTCTGATCGAGGACTCATGGGAGACGAGGAGCTCAGAGTGTGACCTTTACACGTCAGTTGTGATCCGAGTGAAGTCCTCGTGCGAGCTGGACCATTAGATCCTCTTTGGATCTAACGGTGATGAGGGTTGCGACGCTTGAAACATGAAGGCTAGGGTTTGGAGGCATGAATTTGGATCATTGGATCAAGAAGCAATCCAACGGCCATGGGTTGGCTACTTTATTTAATGAATTGCATCTTTTTTGTATATTTGGTTTTATACGTGCTTTTTGTTTTATGGATTCAATATTTACACGTATATACAAAACGAATGTAAATAAATAGAGGGCAAATAAAATTAGGTGACTACAATTGCCCCTCTTTGCTCATTCCAGTAAAACGAAAATAGGGCAAAAAAGAAAAGGCACTAATTTTATCTGGTCGAGCTGCGTATCAAACACCACTCTTTATACCATGAAGTGATGCGAAGACATGACTATGATCCTTTGAACTTGAGGACACCAAGTCGGTAAGATGATATGCTCTTTCAAACCCAAGGAAAACAAATCGAAACCCACTCCTTCAAACCTGAGGAAACGCAAAAATAAGACTTCAATCCTTCGAATTCGAGGACACCAAATCGGTAAAATGATCTACTCCTTCGAACTCGAGGAGGACACCAAATCGGTAAGATGATCTACTCCTTCGAACTCGAGGAGAAAAAAATAAAAAGATGTTTTTTCAAACCTAGGAAAATGCATAAATATGACTCTGATCCTTTGAACCTGAGGACACCAAGTCGGTAAGATCATATGCTCTTTCGAACCCGAGGAGAAAAAATCGAAAGACACTCCTTCAAACCTGAGGAAATACGTAAATATGTCTCTGATCCTTCGAACCCAAGGAAACCAAGTTGGTAAGATGATTTGCTCCCTTAAACCCGAGGAGAACAAACCGAACGACTCTCCTTCAAAAGTATGACTTTAATTCTACGAACCCAAGGAAACCATGTGGGTAAGATGATCTGATCCTTCAAACCCGAGAACAAATCGAACGCCACTCCTTCAAACCTGAGGTAGCACATAAAACTAATTTGAAATCATTCTTTGAACCTCTTTTCTTCATAGAAAACACCTTTTGCTTCATAGAAAACATCTGATCCTTTTATATTTGCTCACTCAATCTAGTAATCTTGTATTTTTGGGTGGTAGCGAGGTTTTTCAAATCCCTCAAAGCTTCTTGAGAACGCTTTTGGATTGCCTGTATGGGAATCTTCGCAGCAAACCTTATTTCCACCTTAAATATCTTTGAATGGTATTTAATGCTTGGTAAAACTCGCGTCCTTGATCCGAGTAAATTGCTTCAATCTACTGTTGTGATCTGCAAAAAAAATTATGTTCTTGCGATTGACATGATTATAGTAAAAAATAATGAAATGCATCATAGTCCTTGTACTTTTAAACCATGTTTAGAGTAATGGTAAAAAATCTTTTATGTTGTATTAATGTAAATCCCATTGGTTCCCATGCAAATATGTTTGAAAGAGATATAAAAGGAAAACACTAGGATGTAGGTTTCATTGATAGTTGCAAACATGAAGGTAATTATAGAGAAAGGAAAAAAAGTATATGAATATCAATAGCCAAAGTGCTCCGAGTCAATCCTTCGGAAGCTCTTACAAATGCAAACTTTGTTGAGGAGATTGCAAATACCATGAAGAAATGAAGATGTTGAGCAAACTGTCGGCCTTTCGAGAAAGTCATTAGCCATACGCCTAAACTTCAAATATTCAAGCCGCCCTTTGCGAGTTTTCAACTGGAATCTATCTTTGGTTTCAAGGCATCCTTTTCGAGTTTTCATCTTGAACCTAAAGTGCCCTTGAGGGTTTTCACTTTTAGACCCTTTACATTTTTCGTAAAATGCCCTTTTAGGTTTTTATTTTGACTTTTTTTCTTTTTCTCTTTTTTCTTCAACTTTTGTTCTTCTCCTTTCAAGCGTAGTATTGCTTTATTGAATCTAAATTCACTGGGTTTTGTAATTCATCCACATCCATTTCAGCCAAAATCAAAGCTCCTCTAGGAAAGACTTTTGTTACCACATAGGGCCCTTTCTAGTTGAGTGTCCACTTCCTATTGGAATCTCTTTGGATTGGCAACATCTTCTTCAACACCAAGTCCCCTTCTTAGAATTCTCTCGGGTGAACCTTCTTGTCATGGGCTCAACATCATCTTCTTTTGGTACATCTGACCATGATAGATTGCCTTTAGCCTCTTTTCTTTGATTAGATTTAGTTGGTCATATCATATTTGAATCCATTCAGCTTCCTCTAACTCAGCCTCCATTAAGATGCAGAGTGATAAGATTTCGATTTCAATTGGTAGCGCAACCTCCATGCCATAGACTAAGGAAACAAACGTTGCCCTGTAGATGTTTGTACGACCGTTCAGTAGGAATATAAGGCGAATGATTGTTTCTCGTGCCAGACTTTGTATGTGTCAGTCATCTTGGAGACTATCTTCTTGATATTTTTATTGTCAGCCTCCACTGCCTCATTCATCTTTAGACGATAAGTTACTAAGTTGTGATGCTTGATCTAAAATTGCTCACAAACTACAGTTACCACATTGTTATTCAAATTTGGGGCATTGTCAGTGATAATCCTCTCGAGCAAGCTGTAACGGTAGATGATATCTTTTTTAGGAACTTATAGACCGTCAATCTGGTGATACTTACATAAGAAGCCGCTTCGACCCACTTGGTGAAATAATTAATGACTACCATGATGAACCTATGCCCGTTTGACGCTTTCAAGTAAGTTGGCCCAATTACATCCATGCCCCACATCAAGAAAGACCAAGGAGCCATCATTACATAGAGAGGTTACGATGGCGCATGCATTTTGTCAGCGTAAATTTGATATTTGTGACACTTTCGAGCGTAGTTGATGCAGTCCCCTTTCATGGTAGACTAGTTATAGCCGAGGTGCATGATTCGTCTAGACATGGTAAATGTTACCTCTCCAAAAGTACTGTTTTAATGCCAACTTGACATTACTCTTACTTGTTTTTAATGCCAACTTGACATTACCTCTCCAAGATTGATGGATAGAGACAAGAAGTCTTGTTCCATGCTTCCAATTTCTTCGATGTTTCATCCTTATCACTGATTTGCAGCCCACTGGAGGTGTTTTGCTAGTCTGATATTCATTTTTTAGTTTTTTTTTCAATTTAGATGTATTGCGTTTTTGTTTTTCTGCTACAATTTCATTTTTTACTATTTTCTATGTTAATTTCTAATAAAATTCAGCCGGCATATTGTTCAAAAAAATTAAGCATTATATAACAATATTAAAGATTTATATTCGTTTTGTTTCATTTATTCCAGCACATTAAATTTTCTTTGGCAAATCTTAAATTTAATCTTACCTAGAGGGAGGGGAGACTCTAGGGGAAGGAAGGTGGTGCTCATAGTGGGTCTAGAACCCATGACCTAAAAAAATAAGAGAACAAAAATAAACAGCTTGACCAACAGGCCAAATGTGCTCACTCCAACACATTAATTTCTTTTACCAAAAATATGCTTATAAATATAATACATAAAATTCCCTTTGTAGCGACCTTTTTAGACTTTTAAAATATGTATATGTTCGGTGCTACTCAGTACCAAAATATTTGTTGCTTTTAAATGGATGAAAATTGATGAAATTTGAATTAAACTTAATTTAGCATACTAATTGATAATTGACCTTAATTGGACGAGCTTTAACAAATTGGTAGGTTCAAATTAATTGGACATTTAATTAATAAGGTTGACGATATATCGGACCATAAATTAAACCGATATCATATAAGCTTGACTATCGTGTTAATTTATAGTTCGAATCATGTACGTCACCTTTATGCATGGTGCAAACATTTAAGATATGATGTTATGATTTGTTGATTTTTTAATTATCGCTCACCTTGGGACGATAAGGATTAATTCGAATATTTGGTCAACATCCTTTAAGCTCGGGCTGTTACGACACAAATATCGAAATTAATAAATATATCCTTTCTATGATTTAAATCAATTAACATGCAATCAAAATAAAAGGTCACATGAATGAAAATTAAAATGGATGTCACCTAAGGGCTTGAATTAAACACAAAAATGGCCCACTAAAGCCCAAACCTAAAAGGCAAAAATTATGAAAGTTTAATTAATGATCAAATTAGTAACTAGGTGTATCTAATATTAACCCTAAATTGATTAACCCTAAAATTAGAAAACCTTAACAATTTATGGATTATCTTGTAACATGATAATTAATTCGATCGGTTTTAAACTAATATTTCAATAAGCTAAGGATATTATTTAAAACAAATCAAGTTAATTAATCATGGTTTTAATTTAAATGTTAATCTAATTTCAATATCAATTTTATCTTAAAGGTAATTAAGAGATGTTCAACTAGTTTAACGAATTTAACATTTATCCCAATAAGCCAAGGGTAAATTTAAATTCAGTAAACTAATTCGAACCTTAGGTCTAACTACGGCTCTAAAAAACTAATCCTAAAATTAATTTAATTAATTTAAAAGTCGTACCCCTATGAGACGAGCGCACGTTTTAAATTAACTAAATTAACCTACCCTAAGCTAACCCTAAAGACTAATTTAACAAACACCAAAAGGGCAAAAAAAAACATTAATTTTTTTATATAAAAACTATATATTATAGATATTCAATAAGATATCATACATATGTATACATGAATAGACTTATCTAAACTATATATTATGCATATATTAAAAAAATTATATATTATAAAATACATGACATATATTTTATAATACGTAAATTATACATAAAAATTTATATATTATATATGTAAAATATATTATAAGAAACACATATTATATATAAAGGAACATATATTTTATATATTAATATAGAAACATAGATTATGCAAAGATCGTATTTTATAAACATACTATATATTATGTAAAAAATATGTATTATATAAAAACATATTATATATATATATATTAGGAAAACTATATACTATATAAAAAACACCATATGTTATACAAGAAACTATATATTATATAAGGACTATATATATTATATACATAAAACCATCCACATTAAGCATAATTATATCCACATCAAAATAAAATAAATATGATATAGCATCAAGAAATTAAACTGAAAAACCATATGTTAGGAAAAGACCGTATTTTATATACATACTATATATTATGTAAAAACTATATATTATATAAAAACATATTATATATATGGAAAATTATATACTATATAAAAAACCATATGTTATACAAGAAACTATATATTATATAAGGACTATATACATTATATACATAAAACCATCCACATTAAGCATAACCACATTCACATTCACATCAAAATAAAATAAATATGATCTAGCCTCAAGAAATTAAACTAAAAAATAATGGAAATAAACATGCAAGACAACAAATTAAACATGTACGCAAAAAAGATAAACAAAAAGGGTTTATACCATTAGAAAAAGGATCCAATTGATAGAAAACAAACTCTGGGGGGACGAATTAAAAGAAAAACAGGGGACAAGATTATAATTGTTTGAAAAGCCACAAGGACTCAGGGAGAAATTTAAGAAGACGAAAGGGCCTGGAGTGTGATTAAACAAGGTAGGAGGATTGAAGGTGTAACACCCCATTCCCGGCCCGGTAGGGAATCAGGTCAGAAAGTGTTACCTGAAATATATTCGGAGATCAGAAGCTTATTCGGAGTTTGGAACCTTATTCCGAATGTATTATTAATTTCTTTTAAAACCTAACGGATTAACTTATTAATAGCTTATTCAATTTGGGGTCAATTTTAAACTTTTTTGAATTTTGGGACTAAATTGTAAATTTTACAAATTTAGGGTCTTTATCAGAATTTTCTTTTCCTAGCCTTCAATTAAACTTATAAATTATTAGTTTGTAAAATTTTGTTATTAACGGAGGTTATTTACCCATCAGATTAACCCTCTTAAGATTTAGTGACTATTCTATAAACTGTTTAAAACTATAGTTTAAGTCTTTTAACAGAATTAACTGACACCGTACGATACACTTAGGACTAGGGGTGGGCATTGTCGGGTACCCGAGTTTCGGGTACACGGTTCATCCTGGTACGTCATTGCTCGGCCCGTGTCCTGACCCATCACATCTGAGTACCCGCTACTCGGGTACCCGTAAAACCCGGGTACCCGAAAAATTGGGTACCCGTGAAACCCGGGTACTCGAAAAATCGGGTATCGGGTACCCAGTTCATATTTTTTTTATTTTTTTATTCTAAAATTTAAAAAAAATCACATATTAAACACAAAAATATTTTTAAAAATTTTAAACTTAAAACTTAAAAGTATATAATACAAACATATAAATAATTTAGGGATTTAAACTTAGTTTTAGAGTAAAAATATTAAGAAACTTAAAATAAAAATATAATTTAAAATATAAAAAATATATATTAAAATTTATCGGGTCGGTTTGGGTACCCGGTAAGAGAAAATTTCTGGTCCATGTCTCGAAAAAATTATCGTGTCAGGTACCCAGCTCGGTCGAATAATTTTTATTATAAGATTACCCGGCATTTTTAGGTTCGGGTCGTAGGGTCGGGTCAACCGGGTCCGATATTTTTGAACACCCCTACTTAGGATCGTATCAGTACGCTAAGCCAAATTTATCAACTCCAGAACTAAGGGTGATAAGCCCGTATCGATACATCTAAGCCTGTATAGATATGTGTTAATCAAGATTGACCAGTTTCGGTACACCCCAAGGCCATACCGATGCATTTTACTTCCCAAAACCTTCTGCCGAGGTTAGTATCGATACAACTTGACCGTATCGGTACGATCTATTTTCCTAGGTCCAAATATGCAAGGATGTATCGATACAACTTGACCCGTATCGATACGTCTGTCTTGTAATGACAGATTTTATCTGGTTTTTATTCGAATTAACATGTTGAATGATGTCCAAATGCCATGAAATTTTACCAACAAGTTATAAATCTATAATTCTAATAGCATACCAAAATTTAGGGCAATTCAAATCCGTTTACTAAGTTTTTAACTTTGAGTCCCTTTAAGCCAAAATTAGCTAGTTTATCAATTCGCAAACATATCATAATTCCCATTTTACACCTAGGCACTTTAAGACCATTACATACATATCAAAATAGACCATTGTAACATGTCTAAGTCTTATGCCACCCTACTAGGAGTTTAGAACAAAACGTAACATACATATGGTTGATGAGAGTGACTTGCAACCGCAACTACACGATCGGAGCTCGAAATTCTTCAAAGTCTTGGAATGCATGAGACACATGGATGTTAGGCTTACATAGACTAGTGAGGTAGTTATAAAAAATGCAAATAAGTTCTTAATGGCATAGATGACAAGTAATCATGCTTGAATGACATAAGTGCATTATTAGTCATATATAGATCATGCTTAAGTCAATTATCATATTTCATATACCAAATACAAAGCATATATTCATATCGTTTCCTTGGACATAGTAACCAATGGATACGCAGATTCCCTTGTACACCACATATGTCGAAAATAGGCCTTAGCCTTGGGTCGTAACTCCTAAATCCCTTGCACAATTCAACCTTTTCTCCCCACATATAAGCTGTAGCCTCGGACCGTAGTCCAATCCCTTACTTAATGAGCTCGAATAATCCTATGGCATGCCAATTGTATCCAATGTCCACAAGTATCCAAGGTTATATAATTTATCACAAAACTCACCTTATGTCCATGGGCCATATCATAACGGATTACAAATTGAGCCTCAGCTCCAAATAACATAATATATTCATATCACTTTCCACATGTAACGTATTATTGAATGTCACATATAGGCTTACAAACATATCAAGGAAATATGATAACTTACCACACATACCCTTAGAATCGACATACGTTTTCTCTACTTGAGCCCTTACACAAAATGAAATTCTTTAAGCACAAAGCAAATGCAATAGGATGGCACCTAGCCTATCCATTGACATAACTACACTCACCTTGAATTTTGATGCTTTCAAGGCTCCCAGATTTTAACTCCTTTGTGCCTAGCTTTTTTTGGAGATGACGAGGAGTCCTTCTCCACTTCTTGAGCTAGTCCAAAATTAAACGATTACATTAGAGCCGAAACCAATGATTCACAATTATTTTCAAGCTTACCCAAGCTCGTAGACAACATCAAAATAAGGAATTTGATCTTTTAGCACATAGGCTTAACTTGAACATTCAAGACCTAATTCTTGAAATTAAACTCTAAGGATTGATAGATTCATCAAATTAGCATAGGGGTTTTACTTGCCGAGTTACAAGCTTTCAATTGGTGTATTGAAATCAAGCAAAGATTAAGGATTGGATCGAGGTGCTTTCTTGAGCTTGAAGAGAAAGACAACAACGGAGGTGTATGCTTGTTTTAAGAAAAAGGATGAGTTTAGTTTATGGGAGATTCAAAAAAAGGTTGAGAGCTTTCCTTATTCATTTTAAAACCATCTAATTTTCCCCCAATCATTGTCTCACCTTTCACTTAGCCAATTGGAGGGTTTCCCTTAGGCAAGGGTTTGTTTAACCTAATAATCAATCATCTTTCTTAAACCTTTCACTATTGACGTCTCATGGTCATCTTTTCTGATCATTTTCACGTGAGGGGAGGCAAGCAAGTAGGTGACTCAGCCTCCTTCTTTCAATTTTTACAAATTGGTCACCCAAAACAATTTTGACAGAGGCTTATATCGATACACTACAATGCTATATCGATATGGTTGAGCTAAATTGGGTAAGTAAGTTAAGATAGTTAGGTCGTATCGATACAGGTCCTACCGTATCGATACGCCTTGCCCAAAATCAGTATTTTTTTAGTATTTTCAATAGAACCCCTAATTCCTATTCTTTACAAAAAGGTCCAACAACTCAATTAAACCCAAATAACTTTCATTACTTCAAAATTGGATACAGGATTTGGCAATTACATCTTTCAAGCATAACCGGTACAGAATTTCTGATCACCGAAACCTACTTTCGACTAGACCAATTTTTAGGATGTGACAACTTTCCCCCTTAAGAAAATCCGTCCTCGAATTTTCACTCTAGCCGTTAAGATGAGGATATTGTTTATGTATCGTTTCCTCTAGCTCCTACGTTACTTCTTCCACTAGGTGACTCCTCCAAAGGACTTTTACTAGTGGTACGGACTTGTTTCGAAGTCTCTTGACTTCTTGTGTGAGGATCTGCACCGGTTTCTCCTCGTATGTTAGGTTAGAATGAATTTCCACAGACTCCGGCTCGATCACATGGGAAGGATCGAACTGTTAATTTTGTAACATATACACGTGGAAGACGTTATGTATACGATTTAACTCTTTAGAGAGAGCTAGTCGGTAAGCAACAGGCCCAACATGCTCAATTACTTCAAACGAGCCAATCAAACGAGGACTTAGCTTTCATTTCTTGCCAAAACGAAGGATCTTCTTCCACGGAGATACTTTAAGGAAGGCTTTCTCACCAACCTCGTAATGAATGTCCCTCTTTCTCAAATCAGCATAGGCTTTCTGTCGGTCGAATGCAGCTTTGAGCCAGTCACGAATGATATTTACCATTTCTTCAGCTTCTTGAAGTAAGTCAGGACCTAACACTTTGCCTTCATCAAGCTCGGTCCAATAGAGAGGAGTTATACATCTTCTTCCATACAAAGCTTCATAAGGAGCCATTTGAATCGAAGCTTGATAACTATTGTTGTATGCAAACTCCACTAGTAGTAAAGATTTCTCCCACGTATGTCCAAAATTGATAACACAGACTTGTAGCATATCTTCTAGAATCTACAAGGAAGAATCGAAATTCATACAAAACTCTTATACATATGGATAAAAGAGAAATAATGTTACATGAATAACCCTTTTAAATTGGCCATCGATTGGGGGTGGAAAACAGTTCTTAGGTGCATTCGCGTACCCAAAGCTTCGTGTAAGGTTCTCCAAAACGGAGATGCAAAGCGCGGATCACGGTTGGAGATGATGGATGCAAGAACTCCGTGCAAATTGATGACTTCATGAATGTACAACTCAACGAGTCTAGGCAAGCCGAAGTGCATTCTTACTGGAAGAAAATTAGTAAACTTTGTGAATCGATCTACAATGACCCATGCAACATCATTTTTCTTTGGTGTCATTGGTAGACCGCTTACGAAATCCATCGTAATACATTCTCATTTCCATTGTGGAAGCTTAATAGGTTGCAAGAGATCGATAGGCATCTTGTGCCCGGTTTTAACCCATTGGCAGGTCAAACACCTAGCAACAAAGTCTGTGATCTCATCTTTCATACCAGACCACCAATACAGCTCCTTTAAGTCCTAATACATCTTGATAGCTTTAGGATGGACAGAAAAAGGACTCAAATGAGCTTCACTCAAAATCTGGTTCCGAAGATCATCATCGTCAAGGACACATATATGATTTTGAAAATACAATAAACCATCAGAATTCATAGCGAAGTCAGGATCCGGCTTATCCTTGATCTTAACAATGAGAGTTTGTAACTCATCATCTGATTCCTGGAGTACTTTGATTCGGGACACGATGGTTGATTAAACTTTCAATTTAGCCAATAACTTGCCATACTTCTTGAGTCGGAATAGGCATTCAAACATCTCAGGGAGGGAATGGGTTTCCGAATAAGAGCGTCAACCATCACATTGGCCTTACTGGGATGGTAATCAAAAGTCATAGTCCTTCAAAAGTTTCATCCACTGACATTGACGGAGATTCAACTCTTTCTGAGTCAAAAGATACTTCAGGCTCTTGCGATCAGTGTACAAGTAACACTTCTCAACTTAAAAATAATGCTTCTAAATCTTTAAGGCAAACACAATAACAGCTAACTCCAAATCATATGTCGGGTAGTTCAGCTCGTGTGGTTTAAGCTTACGTGAGGCATAAGTAATAACTTTTCCTTCGTGCATAAGCACATAGCCTAATCCCAGGTGGGATGCATCACTATACACTGTGAAGTCCTTGCCTGATTTGGCCTGCGCCAAAAAAGGGGTATGTGTTAGGACTTGCTTAAGCTGATCAAAACTCTTTTGTTGCTCCATTGTCTATACGAAGGGGGTTTATTTAGGGAGAAGCTTCATTAAGGGTGCAACAATCATTGAGAAACCTTTAAAGAATCTACGGTAGTAGCCTACAAGGCCCATAAAGCTTTAAGAGTGTTTATTCAAAACTTTAAGAGTGTTTTCCAGCCAGTACTCAGCTATTTCGGGATTGTCTTGATACTGGCCGGTGAAAGTGTAAACCGGTATATTTGGAGCTTATCAATAGGGGCTCTCGAGATAATACGGGTGCTTCAGTAGGCTACGGTGGTGACTCTTGCCTGAGAGACACGACCACCAGCTTAATCATCTCCTCCATACACATCAAGTACTCCTACTGAGCGGGAGGCATCGGAGGGGGATTAGGTGGGTGATTCTGCCCCACATGTTTTGGTCGGAATCCTGCTCCAAGATTACCTCCCTGTGTCAAGGAGGAGCCTGGATGTGGTTAATTTGGATCACATCTACCACCAGGTGCGGATATTCTTAAAGCTAATCGAAAAGAATAAATTAAATCGTGTTAGTTGTAAGTCATGGATAACATATACAAATAAAATCCTAGGTGGAATATACACATGCATACTCATAAAAAGCTTCAGTTTAGTCCTAGAATCGACTAAACTCTAGCTCTGATATCACAAATGTAACACCCCTTCCCGACCCAATAGCGAATCGAGTCAGAAAGTGTTACCGAAAATAGATTCAGAGATTAAAAGTTTATTCAAAGTTTAGAACCTTATTCGGAATGTCTTATTAATTTCTTTTAAGACCTAACAGAGTAACTTATTAATAGCTTATTCAATTTGGGGTCAATTTTAAACTTTTATAAATTTAGGGACTAAATTGTAAATTTTACAAATTTAGGGTCTTTATCAGAATTTTATTTTCCTAGCCTTCAATTAAACTTCTAAATTATTAGCCTGTAAAATTTTGTTGTTAACGGAGGTCATTTACCCATCGGATTAACCCTCTTAAGATTTAGTGACTAATTTGCAAACTTTTTAAAACTATGGTTTAAGTCTTTTAACAAAACTAACTGACATTGTACCGATACACATAGGACCGTATCAGTACGCTAATCTAAATTTCTTAATTCCAGAACTATGGGTAACAAGCCCGTATTGATACATCTAAGCCTGTACCGATATGTGTTGACCAAGATTGACCAGTTTCTGTACACCCCAAGGTCGTACCGATGCAATTTACTTCCCAGAACCTTCTGCCAAGGTCCGTATCGATACAACTTGACCCGTATCGGTACGCTCTATTTTTCTAGGTCAAATATGCAAGGTTGTATCGATACAGCTTGACCCGTATCGATACGCGTGTCTTGTAATGACAAATTTTATATGATTTTTATTCGAGTTAACATGTTGAATGGTGTCCAAATGCCATGAAATTTTACCAGTAAGTTATTAATGCATAATTCTAATATCATACCAAAATTTAGGGCATTTCAAATTCGTTTACTAAGTTTTTACCTTTGAGTCCCTTTAGGCCAAAATTAGCTAGTTTATCAATTCGCAAACATATCATACTTCCCATTTTACACCTAGGCACATTAGGACCATTACAAACATATCAACATAGACCATTTTAACATGTCTAAGCCCTATGCCACCCTACTAGGAGTTTAGAACAAAACTTAACATACATATGGTTGATGAGAGTGACTTGCAACCGCAACTACACGATCGGTGCTCGGTATTCTTCAAAGTCCTGGAATACATGAGACACATGGATGTTAGGCTTACATAGCCTAGTGAGGTAGTTATAAAAAATGCAAATAAGTTCTTAATGGCATAGATGACACGTAATCATGCTTGAATGACATAAGTGCATCATTAGTCATATATAGATCATGCTTAAGTCAATTATCATATTTCATATACCAAATACAAAGCATAAATTCATAAAATTTTCGTGGACATAGTAACCAATGGATACGCAGATTTCCCTGTACACCACATATGTCGAAAATAGGCCTTAGCCTTGGGCGTAGCTCCAAAATCCCTTACACAATCCAACCTTTTCTCCCCATATATAGGTCGTAGCCCCAGACCGTAGTCTCGGACCGTAGTCCAATCCCGTACTTAATAAGCTCGAATAATCCTATGGCATGCCAATTGTATCCAATGTCCATAAGTGTCCAAGGTTATATGATTTATCACAAAACTCACCTTGTGCCCATGTGTCATATCATAACAGATTACAAATTGAGCCTCAACTCCAAATAACATAATATATTCATATCACGTTCCACATGTAACGTATTATTGAATGTCACATATAGGCTTACAAACATATCAAGGAAATATGAGAACTTACCACACATACCCTTAGAATCCATATACGTTTGCTCTACTTGAGCCCTTACACAAAATGCAATTCTTTAAGCACAAAACAAATGCAATAGGATGGCACCTAGCCTATCCCTTGAAATAACTACACTCACCTTGAATTTTGATGCTTTCAAGGCTCTCGAATTTCAACTCCTTTGTGCCTAGCTTTTGTTGAAGATGTCGAGGGGTCATTCTCCACTTCTTGAGCTAGTCCAAAATTAAATGATTACATTATAATCGAAGCCAACGATTCATAATTGTTTTCAAGCTTCCCAAGCTCGTAGAAAACATCAAAATAAAGAATTTGATCTTTTAGCACATGGGCTTAACTTGAACATTCAAGACCTAATTCTTGAAATTAAACTCTAAGGATTGATGGATTCATCAAATTGGCATAGAGGTTTTACTTGCCGAGTTACAAGCTTTCAATTGGTGTATTGAAATCAAGCAAAGATTAAGGATTGGATCGAGGTGCTTTCTTGAGCTTGAGGAGGAAGACAACAATAGAGGTGTATGCTTGTTTTAAGACAAATGATGAGTTTAGTTCATGGGAGATTCAAAACAAGGATGAGAGCTTTCCTTATTCATTTTAAAACCATCTAATTTTTCCCCAATCATTGTCCCACATTTGACTTAGCCAATGAGAGGGTTTCCCTTAGGCAAGGGTTTGTTTAACATAATAATCAATCATCCTTCTTAAACCGTTCCACTATTGACTATTGATGTCTCATGGTCATCTTTTCTGATCACTTTCACGTGAGGGGAGGCAAACAAGTAGGTGACTCGGCCCCCTTCTTTCAATTTTTACAAATTGGTCACCAAAAACAATTTTGACAGAGGCCCGTATCAATACACTACATGGTTGTATCGATACGACTGAGCTAAACTGGGTAAGTTTGTTAAGACAGTTAAGCCGTATTGATACAAGTCCTACCGTATCGATCAAGTCCTACCGTATCGATACGCCTTGCCCAAAGTCAGCATTTTTTAGTATTTTCAATGGAACCCCTAATTCTTATTCTCTACAAAAAGGTCCAACAACTCAATTAAACCCAAATAACTTTCATTACTTCAAAATTGGATACAAGATTCGACAATTATATCTTTCAGGCATAACCGATACAGAATTTCTGATCATTGGAACCTAATTCCGACTAGACCGATACACAATGGAAAGTCGAAACACTTTTGGTGTGGTTGAAGAGGCCTCACATGCTTGATGCCTTGACTCAACATATCAAATAAATTAATAAGATTGGGATTTCAGAATATCCAATTCGATGTCTGATGGTTCTTGTTCTTCATTCAACTTGCAATTTATTTCATGGGTTTTACGATTGGAAAGCTGACATCTTTATATTTTCTAAACACGCAATATGGCAATATGCATTATTGTTTCATCTGAATTAGTTTTAGTTAAGAGATATGGTAAACTCAACGGAATACAAATGAATTTTAATATGTCTATCGAAAATATTATTGAACTATAAAACAATGTTATTATACCACTGAATTATAAAAAGATTATTATATTACTGGACTTTATTTTTAGTTTCAATCCAAACACTTGAAGGTTAACTTGTAACAACCCGTTAAATGCAAAACAATATCGTTTGGTTTAGTATCATTAAATGCAAAATAATACTATTAACTTGTTATGCCGTTTTGCATTTAACGGGTCATTTCATGTTAACAACAAAGTGTTTAAATTGAAGTAAAAACAAAATTCAGTGGCATAATTTTATCGTTGTATACTTTAATGGTATTTTTCATACACGTGTTAAATTTCAGTAGTATTTCGTATAGTTTATTCTGGTCATTATTAAAAATAAAAATGGTTAAATGCTTTTTTAGACGCCAAAGTTATCTCACTTTATCATTTTGGTGCCTAAATTTTTTATTTTTTACTTTGGTGTTTGAACTTATTTTATCACCGTCCATTGGCTAACATTGATAGTCAAGATGGTGTGGCATAGTAAAAAAGTGTCATACGACATAATAATAAAATGTTGCATGGCACGAACATTTATTATATAAAATAACTAAAAGAATCATAAAAGGAAAACTGAAAGAAATAGTAAAAAAACAAAAATTAGTCATTTCTCATTTTTTGAAAGGGCCAATTCTTGATCTCATTTTTATTTTGATATAATTTTTTATTTTGATTTTTATAAAATTTGGAAAAAAAATAAAATGTGAAAAAACATTTATACTTTTAGAGGAACCGAATTGTTTACTTTCTAAATTTATAAGAATATAACAAGTATTTGTAATATGAAAGTATTATTTGATATGAACGATGAAAAGTGCTTAATTCATAACCATTTTCTTATTTTAAATCTTAACATTTAATTAATTAATTTTTTCTCGTTCCTTTTATTTCATTATTCGTACCAAACAAAACCTAAATGATCTAAGCCATATAGTTGCAAAATTGAGAATTAAGAGACTTTGCCTTGGAGAGAGCTAAGCAATGTCAAGAAAACTATTATTAAAGGGCAATTTCAGTATTATAACATTACTTATTATTTTTTATTGATTACTTAATAATATTTTAATGGAAACTAATTTAGTTTTTTGAAAACGATTTTTATTTTTTTTTATAAATTTAAATAAAATATTTATTATTTGGGATCAGATTTAAGTTTTTAACCTCTTTTATTTCAACAAAGTTTTAACCTCTTTAATTAAACTGTTATAACTAATGGTACACATACGAAAGAGGGTATACTACTTTTATGTATATAAAAACATTTTTTAAAATTATATGATAATGATTTTTTAAAAGAATTGATACTTTTTTATTGTATAGTTTATGCTTAAATAGTTATTTTAAATTAAAAACGAGATGGTTAAATTAGTTAAATATTTACCAAATTTTAATAAGAATCTCGTCAAAGGTTTTCAGTTAAAATATTGTTAGACATAAATAAACCCTAGAATGAGCGCAAACCCTAATGTGCCTTCTACTTTACCGTTCGCTGGCCATGGTGGCCGTCTACCAGATGAGATTACTCAAATCGCTTGTCCGCCTGTGCTGGAGCAGCCAGGCTCCCCAATTGTCGTTGAGGATAAACGAGCGAAGAACCAAAACGCAGAGGTGGTGTCTTCTATCCCTGCAGGAGTTGATGAGAAGCAAGCGGCAATTGTTGATGAGGTTATGGATGATTCGGTTGCTATCACCGGTTTGGATGGCCTAAGTCAACATGATTCGGTTGCTATCACCGGTTTGGATGGCCTAAGTCAAACACAGAGGAGTGATTCGGAAGTGAATGAGAATAGTAAGACGTCATATGCCAGGATGGTTGTACGTAACCCTAGTGATGGTGGTAAGACGCCTACGAAGAGTGGGGCTGGTACAGACGATGTGGTAGTCTTGGAGGAAGATTACATCATTGATCATTATGGTCCGTATCCGCCAATCAAGTTCTCCGACAGTGTGCACAACCAAATTGACAGTAATATGCGGAACACAGTGAGTTCATTTTCTAGGACAAACGATAGGGTTTAAGGCCATGCTTAATCGAATTCTTGCTTTATAGAAACCTTTGGGTGAAATTCAATTGATTGATCTTGCTAACAAGTAATACTTGGTCTGGCTTGCGAATGAAAACCGATTATACTAAAATCTTCACGGAGGGGCCATGGAAAATTTCCGGTAGTTACTTAACGGTCCAACCATGCAATAGAACATTCTCCACTTTTGAGAAGAATCCATCGCACGTAATTGTATGGGTCTGCCTCCCCGGGTTTCCGTATCGTTATTATTCGAAAGCTCTTTTCAGATAAATCGCCACAGTGGTAGGCAGGTAGTTAAAGTAGATTATAACACATAAAAGGGTGAACGGGATAAGTTTGCACGTCTTGTTGTTATAGTTGACCTCAATAAGCCTCTTCTTCCGTGTATTGGCATTGATGGTAGAGTGCAAAGGTTAGAGTATGAGGGTCTCCAACAGATTTGTTATAAATGTGAGGTATATGGACATTCAAAGAATAGTTGTGGACCGTTGATTAATATGTCTAAAAGAGCCAATTCATCAGATAGTGATGTTGCGATTATTGATCATGTGAATCATAAGGGGCCGACAAAGGATACGCTCTATGGTCCGTGAATGGTGGTAGATAACCGTCGACGTCATTCGCCAGCATCTTCAAATGCGCCAAAGAATCTGGGTACTGGGGAGTCGCGGCTGGTCGGGTCCAATAGTTCTCGATTTTTGGCATTAGGTGGTTAATGTCCCTGGGGTTAGCAGTCACTCATTTGGTGATGGTTCAAAGCATATGAATATAGCGTATGGGTCGAAAATAGTTTCGCAGTTTTCTGGTGCTACCATGAATGCATCGTATAAAGGCGTCGAACTTGGATAAATTGAAGGTAGTCCCATTGGCTGCTGGTCAGGAGGTAGAACTAGTTTCTCATGTGGTTGCAAAGCTCGTAGAAAAACACGCGGTAGTGTCGATTGTGAAAAAAATAGTCCTATAAAGCAAAGTCGTTCGGTGGAAAAATAGTGAAGACTAGGGGTTCTACTGGTCGAAACTTGAATAATGGTAATTAGAGTGGTATGAGCCTTCGAAAATGTAATACCCAAAAACTGGTCTAGTCGAAATAGGGTTCCGACGATCGAAAACCCTACACCGAGAAGTTCAAATATTGCGTTGTAATTGATTATATATTAATTTTGTCGTTAAGGGACCTTAATTGAGTCCATTCATAGTCAGGGGTTTCGTTGAAAATGTGAAAATGTTGATTTTTGGCTAGGCGTATCGATACAATAAGACATGTATCGATACGGTCCAACTGTTTCCTAACTAACTTATCAAACTTGAGCCAACCACATCGATACGGTTAGAGGTGTATCGAATAC
This sequence comes from Hibiscus mutabilis, assembly GCA_019671005.1. Lineage (NCBI taxonomy): Eukaryota > Viridiplantae > Streptophyta > Magnoliopsida > Malvales > Malvaceae > Hibiscus > Hibiscus mutabilis. The sequence continues at coordinate 51,086,934 of CM033715.1, forward strand.
GGGTCCCTATTGAAATCTATTTTAGTGACCAAATTAAAAGATTTGGAAGTAGGGGGATGATTCACCTACTTGCTTGCCACCCCCACGTGGGATAGTTCATAAAAGATGACAATTAGTCATCAAATACCTACAGTTTATGAATTAATGGAAATAATAATTTAAGCTTTCCTTAGCCTAAGGGAAACCTTGTCATTGGTCTTTGGTGAGGTGGGGAATGATTAAGGTTGAAACCACCTTAAATGAATAAAGAAAAGCCTTTGAGTTTCACCGAAAACCCCTCTCCTCTTTGCTATCTTTCTTTAATTTCATAAGAACAAGCAAGCATCTCCATTGTTATCTTCTCCACCAAGCTCAAGCACACACCTCTCTAATTGGACTCCTTAAACTCAAGTCTTCTTTGCTTTAAAAGCTTCAATTTATAGCTATTGATTGGGTAAGTAGAAACCCTTAATTTATTGCTAATCCATGGATTATTGGATGATTAATTTTAGGTCATTATTCTCAAGCCAAGACCTTGTTCTTCAAGTATTAACCTATGAACTTATCGAATAGCTAATGGCTATTGTATGCTTAAAATCAATTATCGATGTTGTTATATTGGTTAAAACAATTCTTTCGTGAATTTCCTAGCTCAAGGATTGGAGGAAGCTAGTCCATCGTCTCCAACGAAAGCTAGGAATAAGGGAATTACGATTCATGAGCTTGAAAGCATCAGAATTCAAGGTAAGTGTAGTCGAAGTCTCGAGAGTTGGCTAGGGGCCATCTCGAATCATTGATTATTGCTAACCATTGTATTGAAGGTTTTGAATAAAACCCTATCGAGAGCTATATAGGTAATAATAGGTAAGAGTAACGACATTTTTTCCCTTTTTCCTCTTTTAAAAAAAGAAAGAAATTGTTTGCCGTGTTAAGGGCATTTGTTTAGAAAATAAGTCGGCTACTAATTATCCCCTAAATTATTAATGAAAATCTTTTGGAGGATTGGGAATTTCTTTTGAAAACTTTAAATTTTCCAAGACAATGAAAACTTGGAGTCACCACCGGTCACTTGGGTAAGGTAGACCGGACACCATAAAACCAGAGATTCATTGCGAAAGGGTACGAGAGTTGGTTACGTGTGGGGAAGGATTAGCACCCCCATCACGCCCGGAGATCGGTACCAGAAAATTTGTTGCTCTTAAAAGGATGAAAGTTATTAAAATTTAAATTGAATTTAATTTGAAGTTCTTAGATAAAAAATAACCTTGATTGCACGAGCCTTATCGAATTGGTGGACTCAAATTACTTAAACATTTAAATAATAAGGTTGACGATATGTCAGACCATAAATTAAACCGACATCGACTAAGCTCGACTGCCGTGTTAATTTATGGTTCGACCCTCATACGTCACCTTTATGCATGATGCAGACATTTAAGTATAATGTGATGATTTTGTCAATTTTTAATCCATTTACCTTCGGATGGTAAAAATTAATTTGAATATTTGGTCAACATCCTTTAAGCTTGGACTGTTACGACACAAATGTTTGAATTAATAAATATCTCCCCTTTTGTGATTTAGGTTGCAATTAAGATTAAAGATTATATGGATGTCAATTAATGTATGACAATCAAAGGCATAAATGTAACCATTTAAAAAGCAAGGCCCAATTTAACATATAGCTCAATTATATATTTAGCCCTAAAAGATTAAGAAACCTAATTTATGGTGACTAAATTGTAATTTAATGCCAAGTTAAAATTAAAATTGATTTTCCCCTAAAGTAATTAAGAAATGTTCAATTAATTTAATAAAGTTAACATTTACCCCCAATAAGCCGAGGATAAATTTAAATCCACTAAATTTATCTGAATCATAATCTAACTAAGGCTTTAAAAGATCTAAAATTAATTTGATTAATTCTAGGATCGTGCCCCTATGAGACGGGCACACGACCTGTACTAATGGAATTAGTTTGCCTAATCTAAACTAAAGCCTTAACTCCCTAAAGCCCACCTAAACTAAGCTCAAACCATTTTACCTATCCAAATTAAGCCCAAAAGAACTAACTAGATCCCCAAACTAATCAAACTAGACAAATTAGGCCCAAAACAAATTTGTAAATATATTATAAAAATATTACATATTATATAAAACTATGTATTATAAATTTTATAAAGGTATATATTATATTATATATTTTAAGAAAGCCGTATTATATTTTAAGGAGACAATATACATTATAAGCATAAAAACTATACATTATGAAACATAGAAAATATGTATTACAACTTTATAATACTATATACCATATCTTTTGTAAAACCATATATTATATTTTATAAAACCATATATTATAAGTCCCCCTTTTTCTTTAAAAAAACTATATATATTATACACATTCGAAAATTATATATTATATAAAAGAAGAAATTACATATATTATAATCGTTTTATAAAGTCACATATATTATGTGTTTTAAAGCTAAGTTATACTTAAAAAACGATATATATATTAACCTTTATAAAACTATATGTTTATAGAAATGCTATAATATACTATTTTATATGAATATATATATATATGCCACAAAATAACATGATCCATAACATGTATATACAAAAGATATATGGCTAATATTAGAAAAATTACCAAGCCCAAACAAATTAGGATGCAAATTGTTAGGCTGCTGTTGGAGCGGGTTACCGTTCAGGTCCGAAGCGGGTTGGTGGATCCAATAGGCTAACTGGCTTAGCCGGTCACAAAACCAGTTCCACCGGTTATGATAAAAAGGGGTCATTATAGCCATAAATTAGATTTTCCTTTTATTTTTCCCCTTCTGCCGCGAGCCCGAGAGAGAGTGAGAGAGAAGGGGCACTCGTCCACCATCAAGCCGCCGTTCGCTTGGCGCGCCACCACCACCGATAGAAACCCCTCGGTCCCCTCTTGCTTTCCTCTGGCGTTGATTCTTCGAACGGCGGGTCGTTCATCGCGAAATCGGCCGAGACTCACACGACCTAAAGAACTCTAATTCACTGCCGTCCACCGTCAGATTGCGACAAAGCCAAAGTATGTTAATCCCCTCGTTAGAGGCTAGTTCTCCACCGCTCAGATCTTCCGTTTGAAGTCCCGGTCGCTGGCAGCTAACAAAAATCGAATGGTAAGACTCTTCCCCTTCCTGCGTTCTTACTTCTTCTTTTTATATTCGAACTTGATTGCTTAATATGATGATGGACTGAATATGCATGGTTGATTGCTTTGGTGGCTTAGTTTGTTGAATTCGAAAAAAGCAGGGGAAACTTTCAAAGGTTTCTCTTTTTTTATTTCTTTGTTGAATCTGAAAAAGCCTGAATTACAATATGATTACATGTTTTTATCCCCAATCCATGTTTACATTTCCAAGCAAACTTTAATTGATAACACTATGGCTGATTACATCTAATATTTGGCTCTGTTAACCCATAATTTTTAACTTTTTCTGCCCATGCTGGTGGTTGAGAGCTGGTGATAATATCCCGAGATTGCTGGCAATGAAGCCACGTGGTCGGGAGACGAATCGGCAGCAGCGCGTGGAAGATGAAGCGACCGCGCGTGGGCTTTACGCGCCCGTAGAAGGCGGTGCGTCGGTGCGTGGGGCAATTGATGAATCTGGAGGGCCGGTTCCGATGCCATCTGAACCGTTGGATCAAATATGATCCAACGGCCAGATTGAGGCGGGTGCAAGAAAAATAAGAAGGGTAATAAGATTTTTAGGGTTTTTTGTTTATGTTGGATATGGGCCAAATGGACTTATAATGTATTAATTATTTATGGGTTTTAGACATGTAATGGACTTGGACTTTTATAAACATTTGGGCTTATATTATTTATTTAATTTGTTTATATATATATATATTTAATTAATTAATGGCATACATTATAGTAATCCTAATAATACTCTTTTAACACATATACATACGCACCATACAAACGTTAATACACGCTTACGTACATACAATTATACATACAATATACATTCATAGTTAAGTACTAATGGCATTGGAATAACAAATGCATACATATGCACACTCACATTAAAACAATAGTAAACGCACATAATATACTAATAACACATACATATATTACATGCAATTTGGATAAACAACACATATACATTCATGTTTTAAATAGGCATTCATAATAAACACACACTTATGATATACATTTTATATGTATACTAACACACATAAGCCCATTTTATAATCACCTAATAGTATAAACATATATAAGCCCATTATTGCAAAATAAAGAAAATGTCTTAACCCTGGACAAAATTAGTGATTACAGCTGCCCCTCTTTGCTTATACTTGTGAAACAAGAATAAAGCAAAGACCATAAGCATTAATTTTGTCCCACTTCCCTGTTGGATGATTTGCTCTTCCAAAATGGCAGAGAGAAAATCGAGATAACTTGTTTCCCGGAAACGGCAGAAAACAATTGGGTAGCACTGGCATACCTTTCCTGATCGGCGACGAACAAGCCAGTTACTGAACGATTCATTCCTCCGAAGCGGCAATGAATGAATCTTAATATTTTTCGAACGATTCATTCTTCCGAAGCGCATTGAATGAATCTGAATATTTTTCGGATGATTCATTCTTTCGATGCGGCATTGAATGAATCTGAATATTTTTCGGATGATTCATTCTTCCGATGCGGCATTGAATGAATCTGAATGACTTTGCTTTCTCGAAGCGGTCGAAAGCAATCTTAGTGACACTAAAATGTCCATCCGAAACGGCAGCAGACATAACCCAACGAAGACGGCATGTTCCTTTGAAGTGGCAATGAACAAACATGAGTTCTTCAAATGAGGGCTCCATGAAGGCTTTTGTTCTTTGTGGGCCTAAACGGATAGGCTAACTTCTTCCTCCCCTTTTACGAAAGGTTTTATTATCTCGTATGTTTTACCGAGAAATGGTGTTTTTGAAATCATTTGCTTGGAAATTCTCTCTAGATTTCCACTTTGGTGTTTGTTTCTCTTCTTTAGAGGCCTCCTCTTTATACTGTAAAAAGAGACGAAATGCTACGATGGCATAAGTTAGCATGCTCCTAACATAGGAATGCCTAACTAAGTATGATGCATGGTTAACAGTAATTCACTCGGACACTTCTTCTTCTTGGTCCCTTGATTTCGATCTTTTCTTGATTCCCTCTTCTCTTTTTGTGATGGCAGTGCCCCATCTCTCACTCGGGTTCGCCCTTTATGCCCCTTTTGAACTCTTGATTCTTTGTTATAAAGTGCCTTTTAAGGTTTTCACTTTTATACTTGTACTTTCCCAAAGTGCCATTTATGGGTGTTCACTTCAGTTTTTTTCTTATTTTTTATTTTTTTATTTTCTTTCTTTTCTCTTTCTTTTTTTCTTCTTTTTTTTATTTCCTTGGGAGCCCCTCTGGGTTTTCACCCTTAGCTCATTTTATTTCAACAACTTATGAGGTATTTATTGTCTTTCTTTGGCAAATCTCGTCAATTTCACCCTCAATGATCTTTTTGGGTTAGCCTTGGCAGATTTGCCCTCTATCTTGGAATAACCTGCACTCAATAGGTTAACTTATAGTAATACCAAGAAATCTTTTGCTTTTTGTGCCCTATGCCAATTCATCTGCGAGATGATTACGAGATGGATAACAGAAATGAGAATAATATTTTATTAATACTTAAGGAAATATTAACAAAATTTTGAAGGTCATGGCAAACATGAAAAAGAAAAGACGTAAATAATGTCGATTGTATGAGTAATGAGAACCCATCGACCATAGTAGACATTTTACTCGCCATCTTGGGTTACAACTTTTATCGTCCTAAGGATTGAAGTGTTATCTTTCGATAAAGTCTGTCAGTTATATGCCAAGATTCACGCATATATGAACCGTCCTATTCGGATTTTCAATTCAGATCACCCCCTTGGTTTTAAGACGCCCATTTTTGGGTTTTCACCTTAAACCCTCATTCTTCTTTCTTTTTTTTTCCTTTCTTTTTTTTCTTTTTTTTTCAGGCATAATACATTTTTACCGAGTCTGAGTTTACTGGGTTGCTTAACTCTTTCCCATCCATCTCGGCTAGGATCAATGCTTCTCCGGAGAAGGCCTTCTTTACAACATAAGGCCCTTCCCAATTAGGCATCCACTTCACTCAAAAATCCTTTTGGTTAAGTAAGATCTTTTTGAGCACCAGATCCCCCTCTTGAATTCTGTAGGGCGAACCTTTTTGTTATAGGCTCGCATCATCCTTTTTTGATACATTTGGCTATGGTAGATAGCCTTCAACCTTTTCTCCTCAATGAGGTTCAATTGATCAATTCTGGCTTGTATCCATTCAGCCTCATCCAACTTCACTTCGTTCAAAATTTGGAGCGACGGAATCTCCACCTCGATAGGTAATACCGCCTCCGTGCTATATACCAAAGAGTATGGCGTTGTCCCGGTGGAGGTCTTCACAGAGGTCCGATAAGCAAATAGGGAAAAACGTAGTTTTTCATGCCAATCCTTGTAATTTTCTATGGTTTTTGCTATAATCTTCTTTATATTCTTATTTGCCGCTGCCTTCACTTCTCTGTTCATCTTAGGGCAATACACAGTAGGATTATGATGTACAATTTTGAACTGTTTACACACCTCAGTCGTCATTTTATTAATCAAGTTAGAAGCATTATCGTTGATGATCTTTTCGGGCAAGTCATAACGATATATAATTTCCTTCTTGAGAAACTTGCAAATTGTCGCTCTTGTGATGTTGGAGTACGAGGCAGCTTCTACCTATTTGGTGAAGTAATTGATGGCTACTAAAATGAAACGATGCCCATTAGAAGCTTTCGGGTGTATCTGACCAATGACTTCTATTCCCCAGGTAGCAAAAGGCCAAGGTGAGTTCATGATGTGAAGTGGTACTAGCGAGGAATGTATCTTATCGGCGTAGATTTGGCATTTATGGCACTTCTTTGCGTAATTGATGCAATCTCCCTCCATTGTTGACCAAAAGTAGTCGTATCTCATGATTTTCCTAGCCATCGAGAAGCCGCTAGCATGGGTTCCGCACAAACCTCCATGAACCTTTGCTAAAATAGTTTCGGCCTCCCGGGCATTGACACACCTCAACAGTATCTAATTTTTGCTTCTTTTATACAAAACCTCCCCATCATGGACATACCACGATGCTAACCTTCTAATAGTTCTTTTTCTTTATCGTTGGCATCTTTTGGTTAAGTTTGATACTTGAAATATTAGAGGATGTCGTAAAACCATGGATTGCCATCTTTTTCTTCTTCCAAACTATAGAAGTGGGCCGGTACCTCAAAAGTTTGCATCTCAACCGGCTTCATCTCGGCTATCCTATTTACTTTAAACACGGCAGCCAAAGTGGCCAGAGATCAGCCATTTAGTTGTCCTCTCTTGGCAAGTAGGTGAAACTGACTCTTCAAAATTTCTAACCAAATCTTGGATCAATTCGTAAACTTGATAAGCTTCGGATCTCTGGTCTCCCGCTCTTTTCAAAGTTGGTAGACTACCAAAGAATAATCTCCGAAAACTTGGAGCACCTTGATCTTCTTCTCAATGGCTGCTCGGAGTCCCATGACACAAGCTTCATACTCGGCTATATTGTTGGCGCAGAAGAATTCCAGCCTACTGGTCAAAGGGTAGTGGTCCTCTTCAGGGGAAATTAATACTACCCATATTCCATCGACGCCCCGTCGAAATAGAGCCTCTAGCCCTTTTTCTCGGCAACAGATTTCCCTTCAGTTACACCACAGATCAAATCTTCGTTTGGAAAATAGAAATCAAACGATTCATAGTAATCCGAGGCGCGACTTACCAGAAGATCTGCCACAACACTTCCTTTTACCACTTTTTGGTTTACGTAAATAATGTCAAACTCCGACAAGAGCATTTGCCAATGGGCCATCTTCCTAGTCAATGTTGACGCTTCCATCAGAAATTTCAGCGGATCTATCTGGGAAATCAAACAAGTGGTATGATACAACATGTATTGTCGTAGCCGCTAGTAGCCCATACCAAGGCACTACATAATTTTTAGATCAGCGGGTGCCGGGTTTTACGATCCGTAAACTTTTTACTCAAATAGTAGATTAACCTTTCCTTCTTACCTGAGTCATCGTGTTGTCCAAGTACGTACCCCATAGAGTTTTTAAAGACTGTTAGGTACAGGATCAATGGTCTATCCGGCACTGGTGCTACTAAAATTGGGGGATCAGTCAGATACTTCTTGATCTTTTTCTAGTGCTTATTGGCAATCTTCATCCCAGACTCCCTGGTTATTCTTTCAGAGCAGTCTGAAGACAGGGTCTCATTTATTAGTCAATTGGGATATAAACCAGGAGATGTAGTTTAACCTTCCTAAAAAACCTCAGACTTCCTTCTATGTTCGCGGTGGAGGGAGATCTTAAATTGCTTTTACGTTATTGGGGTCGATCTCGATGCCCCTCTAACTTACTACAAAGCCCAAAAGCTTCCTTGATGTGACTGCGAATGTGCACTTGGCCGAGTTGAGCTTTAATTGATATTTTCTTAGCCTTCAAAAGAGTTTTCACAAATTCTGGATGTGCACCTCCTCGGTCTTAGACTTGGCTATCATGTCATCCACGTACACCTCGATTTCCTTATACATCATGTCATGAAACAAGATTACCATGGCTCTTTGGTAAGTCGCCCTGGCGTTTTTCAATCCAAAGGGCATCACTTTGTAACAAAACGTGCCTTACATGGTCACAAAAGTGGTTTTCTCCATGTTTTCGGGGTGCCATTTGATTTGGTTGTACCCCGAAAAGCCATCCATGAACGAGAACCAAGCATGCCCCGCATCATTGTCTATTAAAGTGTCAATATGGGGCAAAGGAAAGTTGTCCTTGGGGCTTGCCTTATTAAGGTCTCTATAATCCATGCATATACGCACCTTCCCATCCTTCTTTGGTACTGGCACAATATTGGCTACCCATTCTGGGTACTTAGAGACTTCTAGAAACCCGGCCTCAAACTGTTTCTTAACCTCTTCCCTGATTTTTAGTAACATATATGTTCTCATTCTTCGAAGCTTTTGCTGAATGGGCTTGCATTCCAGCCTAATGGGAAGCTTGTGCATTAAAATGTCCGTGTTTAGGCTCGGCATGTCCTGGTACGACCATGTTAAGACGTCTCTAAATTCCACAAGCAATTCCACTAACCCTTGTCAAACTTCTGGTGACAGGGTGCCCCCGATCTTTACTTCTTTCCTTTCTTCTCCAGTCCTCAAATCCAGGATCTCTAGCTTCTCTTGGTGCGGAAGGATTTACTTTTCCTCATCGGCCATCATTCTTAACAGCTCCTCGGGAATCTCATCATTTTCTTCCTCTACCTCTGCCAAGTACATGGGTCGTTTGAAATCTACTCTGGGATTAGGTTCAACGTTGTTCATACAGTTTATATTAAGATGCTTTAATTTATCCCTATTGAGTGCTGGCACGACCCTGAAGGTCCAATTGTTGAGCTCTTCCCCTGGGAGACACGAGCGAATTCTGGCCAAAAACCGGTTAGGCTTGCTCCCGTCATCGATCATGTTTACATTCATTTCTTCTAAAGCCTCGCCGATCAGCTCTTCTTGGAGGCGCATTTCACCCTCTTAGTTTACCCTTTGGATGTCCTCCCCCGGATTTTGAACTCCATCAGATACTAAGATCCTTTTGTAGCTTGAATAGGTTATGGGAACCCAAGGAATGTCTTCCCCCCTCAACCTGGCTTTCCTCTGTTCTTGTCTCCTTTTCCATTCTTGTCTTTTTTTGTAGAAAATTAGGCTTATAGCCAAGTCCAAAATGGTCCATCTTATGAATCACACTAACAGGATGAAGACGCCATTGTAGATTCCTCCCTAAACCTTTATTCTTTCTTGCTCCTTTTCCCATGGTTTCGAACACTATCATTTTAGTGCAGTTTGATAGTTTGGAGTGTGGAACTTTACTTCCTTCAGCAACAAAAGTAGCATTGATAAGTTCCAAGGCTCTGAAGGCACACTTCATCGTTTCTTCATCAGTAGGGATGTTTGGTGTATCTGGAGTTATTGAAGCGATGATGTCCTCTTCTACATTCACTGTTACTAATTTCCTTTCGTGACAAACTTCAACTTTTGATGGAGTGAGGACGGAACGACGCCGGCTAAGTGTATCCAAGGCCTTCCCAATAGGCAATTGTAAGATGGCTGGATATCCATGACCATGAAATCTACCATATATTTAGTGGGACCAATAAGCAGAGGTACTTCTATTTTCCCGACCACATCTCTGTGAGTCTCGTCGAAATCTTGTACCGTATTATGACATAGCTTTATATGCGAGCTGTCGATCGGTAGTTAGCGTGGCTAATGGCATAACATTCAACGTAGAGCCATTATCAATCAACACGCCCGACAGCACATAACCTTTACAGTGGGTAGTGATGTTCAAGGCCTTGACAGACCCCGTACCTTTCCTAGGAATTTCGTCATCACTGAAAGTAATGTGATTGACGTCAGAAATGTGACCGATGACCTGATCCAATCTCCCAAAAAATGTCTTTTGCAACGAAGGCCTCGTTCAAAACCTTCAACAATGCCTCTCGATGCTTTTCCGAATTCAGTAACAGATCAAGCACTAAAATGCAAGCTGGTTGTTTCCAGAGTTGATCGACGACATTATACTTACTGTGCTTCAAAAATTTTAGAAGCTCTTGTGCTTGTATTTCTGTGATGGGCTCCTTGATCTTTGCAGGTGGGTTTTCTCCAAACAAATTCTCGGGTCCTGCTCCAGCTTCCTGGGCTTTCTCTTTTGGATCCTTTAGTACTTGGTTGAGCAGGTTCCGTTTCCATCGTCCTCTTTTCTTCTTGTGTACTAGACGATCCCTGAATTGTGACGCTTGCGGCACAATTCCACGGAACCATCTTGGTTTCCTTAAAAGGAAAAGACTTTGGGGTTGCAATTATGATTTTGGGAGCCACTTTTGGCTCAATTGCCTCATTCGTCCTGAGACCGAGGACAAGTGGTCTCTTCACGCTGTACCTAGTTTCCTGACTCTCTGATGCACAGACTTTAAACTCTTTTACTCTTTTCTCCTTCTCAAAAAACTCTATCTCCTTATTATTCATCATAGCTTGAAGTAAATGATAGAATTCCTCACAATGCTGAATATCATGATCTCCTAACTGATGGTACTCACAGTACAAGCCACATCCTTCTTTAACCAGCACCATCCCCCGATTGATGAGACGCGCCATGCACAACTGTTGAAAGACCCATCTCAAGGGAGACTGGACTTCGGACATGCTCTTTTTGGCTTTCTCGGTGCACTCGTCTTCAATGGCATATATACCCTATCCTCCGTGGTTCGGCAACGGATTGTTGGTCGTACTGGGTTCCCCTAACTGTAACACCCTAGTTCGAATCAGATTTTAAACGAACTTTTTGAAAGCTATACAATTCTTGATTGAGTGTCCCGGGATATCAGCGTGATACTCGCAGTACTCCTTAGGGTTATACTAAGACGGGTTTGGTGGGTTATAAGGAGTAACGTGGTATGGTCGAACCAGATCGACCTTGTATAACTATGAGTAGAGTTCTTTGTAGGTAATTGGGAAAGGTGTGAAAGACCTATCATCCTTTTCCTTCTTAGTAGGTCCCATATCTTCTCTCTTGTTGAAATTTCTGGAATTCCCTGTTGGAGCCTGCGGCTGGGAAATGGTGAAGTTCTTGGTCTTTTCAAAAGCGTTGGTGTTGTTCACTTCATGGTCCTTCTTCTTAAACTGCTTCCGCGAATGATCCCCTCCATCGATCCTTCCACTCTTGGTGGCCACTTCAATGTGTTCGCTAGTCATAACCATCTCTGCAAAGTTACTGTTAGGGTTACCGATTAGCCGATCATAAAGTGCCCTTTTTAGTGTGTCTACGAACATAGGGGAGATCTCATGTTCATGAAGAGGTGGTTGGACTTGGGCTACCACATCGCGCCACCTTTGAGCATATTCACGAAGGGTCTCGTGCGCTTTTGTTCTAGGCTTTGTAACAGCAGTCGGTTGGGAACCATGTTAGTTACGTGCTTATACTGATCAGTAAAAGCTTTCGCCAGATCTCTCTATGACTTGATTTGAGCTCTGGTCAGTTGGTTGTACCACCTTAGAGTAGAACCAACTAAGCTGTCTTAAAAACAGTGAATCAAGAGCTTCTCGTTGCTGGTAAAACCGGTCATCTTCCAGCAAAATATCACCATGTGAGCGGACAGACAGGTACTTCCGTCAAACTTCTCAAAGTCTGGAGCCTTGAACTTGTATGGGATCTCCACATCTGGAACCAAACTGAGTTCCCTAGCACTTAACCCATAGGGGTCATCCTCGTATTCTTTCACTCAGAGCTTTTCTTCTAGGTCCTTCCGAGTGTCTTCTAGTTGCTTAGTGAACTTCGCTTTCATTTGATTCAACTTTTCTAATTCATTAAAATTCGGGATACCGTCCCCGACAATCTCGGGATTCCCAAAGGTTACCTCTAGTTGAGTTTGAGCCGCGAAACCAGCATGAGAAGCAGATGCACCTTTTGTAGGATTGGACGAAGGATCAATGAGCAGAGGATTCCTGACGGTTTGGGCATAAAGGCGATCCCCCAAGTTTTAGGCAGAACTCTCGACGGTACCCTTGTCTCTTGACTCTTGCCTTAGTTGAGCTTGCAACAGCTACGATATCTCCCTCATCATGTCTTGCTAGGACTTGAGAATGGTTTCCCTTAATTCTTGTTGGGTTTGTTCCATTTGACTATGTAGATCGGCTTCCAGCTTCACAAAACCTTCCTCCATTTTCTTTATTCGTAAACGAGTATGATATGGATGTGGAACGATGGTAATTTTAAAGAACCAAAATGCAATCTTTTTTGTTTCTGAAACAGAAAACTTTTTAGTCAATTATTTGTTAACAAGACAAAGAATGCAAATAAATAAATTATGTATGAATGCAATGAGCAACATTGAGTCTGGCAAATATCGACTTTTATTAATAGAAACATAGTCTTGGTACAGTAACCAAAGAAAGCCAGCTAAACATATAACTTCAGGGTAGTATCAAGGTCGATGACCTCTCTCAAAATCCAAACAATCCTCTCTCCTTCTTTAGAGTTATCGTCGACACAATCATGAAGTTCAGTAGCGTCTTCTGCTAAGAGCTGTATCTTCTGGGCGAATCCCTGCATATGAACCATCAATTGCCCTAACGCTTGTTCTTGTCTCCAAATGGTGTAGGCAATGAACTGTAGTTGCTCCAAACTCGGCTTCGAGCGTACTTGAATTGTTCCCCTAAAGCTTGCCACATGATCCTTGAGTTGTTGAACCTCGGTTTCTAATTCTTCAATGCGAGCCTCTAAAGTCTGGTTCTCCGTCTTGCTTTCCTTTAACTTGCTAGTCGCACCTTTGTGCTTGAAGAGAGACTTCTCCAAACACTTAACCTGATCCTTCAAGGCTTCATTTTGGCGATGTTCTTTCTCGAGCTTTCTAGAGGGGAAGTGTACAAGTTCTTCATTTCTTGGGTTAAAGTGAGCACCTGGTCCCTATTCCTACAATACATCTTTTTATAATTCCCAGCTCTCGTTTTCTCCTCCCTAAGTCAGAGCTCTATCCCTTCTCTTGATCCATCTTCTACAACTCTCTTGCTTTTGTTTAGCCTCTTGAGTCCGTTGAATTTCTTCTTTTTCTAACTTGAGCTCGAGTTTCAATTTGTCTTTTCTCTTTTGCAGACCTTTAACCATTCCTTCAAACTATATATTCTCTAACTTAAAGTCAAATTTCTCTTGGTGTGCTTTCTCCTCGAGTTTGAGATACCTTTCCTGCTCCTCTTCAAGTTGTTTTCTCATCAACTCGACTTCGGTAGGAAGTGTGGCTAACCTCTCTTCCACTGTCCTCTTTCTATCAGGATTCAGTTGGGGAACATTGTCATTGATGCGGCTGAATCTCCATCCCTCGTACTCGGGTGTGGTCATGTGGGTAGCACTCATGACTCCGACCCGTCTCATATTGTTCCAGGCCGAAGAAACATCATACACCACTTCCTTGTAGCCATTTTCCTTCTCATAATTCATATTGAACTCATTCAAGCCCTTGGTAGCCGGAACAAATTGCTTCGAGCCATATTGTCTCAAAACCAAGAGATAAGCATAAGCAGTGTGCCCCCAAAGTCCCAGTAATGGCACCCTAGAGTGTATCTCGCACCTGTAGAGAATACTTCTTGCAGAAAGCCACGGTGCCCTCCAAACTATATCTTCCTCTTTCAGATTGCTAAGAACATCTATCCAAACTTCTTCAGATCTTTTGGTGGGCTAATCTTCCTTTCGCAGAAATTCTTCTAAATGTGAGAAGCTGCCATTGTAGAAAGGCTTCGAGAAATTAGCATCTGACCACAAGCAACTGTAGAACCAGACTGTCAAAAGTTGCGGGTAACCCTGGAAATGACCCCCGTCGTGCTCTCAGCAAAACCTCAAAGATCGGAAGGTTTCGGCTAAGATCACATGCATTGGATTGGTTTCACCAGTCAAATGGTCAAATAGGTCCAACACTGCTGGATCAATTAGCCCTCGCGCCCCGGGAAATAGCACTAACCCATAAATTAGCAACGCAAAGAGATCCTGCTGAACTCGGCCTACCAGATGTACAAAAGTTAGGGCTAGAATCCCATCCCACCTGAGATACTCCTTACCATTCCAAGTAATGACCTGATGCTCGACCCAGGATTCCAACATGTCCAGAAATCTCTTGAGCTTGCCTCGGAAGACCTTGTTCTTACTAGGCTTCGAGTATACCCGAGTTTCATCAATCTTCTCACAGTTTAAAAGATCTTGATATTCTTCAATCGTAGGAGTCAAGTCAAAGTTACCAATCGTAAAACAACTATAAGCAGGATTCCATAACCTCACCAAGGCTTGCAGTAGTGCCCGATCCACCGGAACATCTAGCAAATATCCAATGTCACCATATTCCCTTCTGAAAATGCACCTTGTTTCCAAGTCCCAACTATTCCACACTGTCTTCAGCCCGAAAGTATCATCGTATTCTGTATTCATGAATGTCTCAGCTGCTAACGTTGACCTAAACCCGGCTGGAATACTTTCTCCCTCATGCAACTGTTCCCCTTCGGACCATATCTGTACGTCGGAGTTCTTTTCATCATTGCTGCGAACTAGGTCTCTCATCAATCTAGCCTTTAACTTCAGACTATTTCCAACTCAATGTGCTCTTTATGATATGACGATAATATACAAAACAAAAGAACAACAATGAAAAAGAAAAGAGTTAGTTGTGATATAAAAACATGAAAGTAAGGAAAGATAAACACAAACAGTTTACACAAAGAAAGAAACCTAATAACATGAGTTCTAGTTCGCTAAGGTTATCCACATGGCTCTAATAGGGGTGGGCTTCTTAAATTCTCACACATGAGTTCGGTTCTAATTAAAGGTACTCGAACCTATCTTATTGCCTACTAAGGCAACAAGAACTCAATTTTGGCCCATTATAAGCTTGCGAATTGGTTTCGATTTGAGGGAAAGCACGACCTGATGACGTTGAGGGCTGCTCACGTGTCAAAAGGCATAGATTCTGGAAGTGAATTACCGACCATTGGAGGGCTACTCATGCGGGTATGTGGCGTTTCACTCCCACTTAAGGGAAGAAGCTCGGGTATAAGCTTAATGATATGATGCAACACATGTCGGTGTCTCCTTAGAAATTAAATGAAAAATTAATTCGACCGCCAATTATCAAAGCCCGTAAAATCTCGTTCACATTTTTAAAGAAGAATCTTCTTGGTTAAAATCAATTAAAATCCCAATAACTTTCATTATTTAAAAGCAACAATTTTTCCTTTTGGCCTAACTCTCTTTTGTTTTTTTAAAAAGAAAACAAAAATGTACCCAGCGGAGTCGCCAAGTTGTAGCGACTTTTTTTCCCTTTTCCTCTTTTAAAAAAAGAAAGAAATTGTTTGTCGTGTTAAGGGCATTTGTTTAGAAAATAAGTCAGCTACTAATTATCCCCTAAATTATTAATGAAAATCTTTTGGAGGATTGAGAATTTCTTTTGAAAACTTTAAATTTTCCATAACGATAAAAACTTGGAATCGCCACCGGCCACTTGGGTAAGGTAGGCCAGACACCATAAAACCAGAGATTCGTTGCGAAAAGGTCCGTAGTTGGTTACGTGTGGGGAAGGATTAGCACCCCATCACGCCCGGAGATCGGTACCAGAAAATTTGTTGCTATTAAAAGGATGAAAATTATTGAAATTTAAATTGAATTTAATTTGAAGTTCTTAGATAAAAATTAACCTTGATTGCACGGGCCTTATCAAATTGGTGGACTCAAATTACTTAAACATTTAATTAATAAGGTTGACGATATGTCAGACCATAAATTAAACCGTCATCGAATAAGCCCGACTGCCGTGTTAATTTATGGTTCAACCCCCGTACGGCACCTTTATGCATGATGCAAACATTTAAGTATGATGTGATGATTTTGTCAATTTTTAATCCATTTACCTTGGGATGGTAAAAATTAATTCAAATATTTGGTCAACATCTTTTAAGCTCGGACTGTTACGACACAAATGTTTAAATTAGTAAATACCTCCCCTTTTGTGATTTAGGTTAATTAGAGATGCAATTAAGATTAAAGATTATATGGATGTCAATAAATGTATGACAATCAAGGGCATGAATGTAAACATTTAAAAAGCAAGGCCCAATTTAACATATAGTTCAATTATATATTTAGCCCTAAAAGATTAAGAAACCCAATTTATGGTGACTAAATTGTAATTTAATGCTAAGTTAAAATTAAAATTGATTTTCCCCTAAAGTAATTAAGAAATGTTCAATTAATTTAATAAATTTAATATTTACCCCAATAAGCTGAGGATAAATTTAAATCCACTAAATTAATTTGAACCCTAATCGAACTAAGGCTTTAAAAGACCTAAAATTAATTTGATTAATTCTAGGATCGTGCCCCTATGAGACGGGCACACGATCTGTACTAATCGAATTAGTTTGCCTAATCTAAACTAAAGCCTTAACTCCCTAAAGCCCACCTAAACTAAGCCCAAACCATTTTACTTATCCAAATTAAGCCCAAAAAAAACTAACTAGGTCCCCAAACTAATCAAACTAGACAAATTAGGCCCAAAACAAATTTGTAAATATATTATAAAAATATTACATATTATATAAAACCATGTATTATAAATTTTATAAAGGTATATATTATATTATATATTTTAAGAAAGTCGTATTATATTTTAAGGAAATAATATACATTATAAGCATAAAAACTATACATTATGAAACATAGAAAATATGTATTACAACTTTATAATACTATATACCATATCTTTTGTAAAACCATATATTATATTTTATAAAACCATATATTATAAGTCCCCTTTTTTCTTTAAAAACTATATATATTATACACTTTCGAAAACTATATACTATATAAAAGAAGAAATTACATATATTATAATCATTTTATAAAGTCACATATATTATGTGTTTAAAAGCTAAGTTATACTTTAAAAGAAAACGATATATATTAACTTTTATAAAACTATATGTTTATAGAAACGCTATAATATACTATTTTATATGAAATATATATATATGCCATAAAATAACATGATCCATAACATGTATATACAAAAGATATATGGCTAATATTAGAAAAATGACCAATCCCAAACAAATTAGGCTGCAGATTGTTGGGCTGCTGTTGGAGCGGATTACCATTCGGGTCTGAAGCGGGTTGGCGGATCCAGTAGGCTAACTGGCTTAGCTTGTCACAAAACCGGTTCCACTGGTTACGATAAAAAGAGGTTATTATAACCCTAAATTAGATTTTCCTTTCATTTTCCCCCTTTTGCCGCGAGCCCGAGAGAGAGTGAGAGAGAAGGGGCGCTCGTCCACCGTCAAGACGCCATCCGCTTGGCGCGCCACCACTGCCAATAGAAACCCCTCGGTCCCCTCTTACTTTCATCTAGCGTTGTTTCTTCGAACAGTGGGCCATTCGTCGCGAAATCAGTTGAGACTCATACGACCTAAAGAACTCTGATTCGTCATCGTCCATTGTCAAATTGCAACGAAGCCGAAGTATGTTAATCCCCTCATCAAAGACTAGTTCTCCACTGCTCGAATCTTCTGTCCTAAGTCCCGATCGTTGGCAGCTAACGAGAACCGAATGGTAAGACTCTTCCCCTTCTCGCGTTCTTACTTCTTTTTTATATTTGAATTTGAATGCTTAATATGATGATGGACTGAATATGCATGGTTGATTGCTTTGGTGGCTTAGTTTTTTGAATACAAAAAAAGCAGGGGAAACTTTCAAAGGTTTCTCCTTTTTATTTCTTTGTTGAATCTAAAAAAGCCTGAATTACAATCTGATTACATGTTTTTATCCCCAATCCATGTTTACATTTCCAAGCAAACTTTAATTAATAACATTGTCGCTGATTACATCTAATATTAGGCTCTGTTAACCCCTAATTTTTTATTTTTCTGCCCATGTTGGTTGTTGGGAGCCGGTGATAATATCCCGAGATTGCCGGGGACGAAGCCACGTGGCCGAGAGACGAATCGGCAACAGCGCGTGGAAGATAAAGAGATCGTGCGTAGGCTTCACGCGTGCGTGGAAGGCGGCGTATCGGCGCGTGGGGCGATTGATAAATCTGGAGGGCCGGTTCCGATGTCATCTGAACCGTTGGATCAAATTTGATCCAATGGCCAGATTGAGGCGGGTGCAAGAAAAATAAGAAGGGGTAATAAGATTTTTAGGGTTTTTTGTTTCTGTTGGATATGGGTTAGAGATGGGCTTATAATGTATTAATTATTTAATGGTTTTAGACATGTAATGGACTTGGACTTTTATAAACATTTGGGCTTATGTTATTTATTTAATCTGTTTATATATATATATTTATATATTTTTAATTAATTAATAGCTCACATTATAGTAATCCTAATAATACTCTTTTAACACATATACATACGCACCATACAAACGTTAATGCACACGTACGTACATACAATTATACATACAATATACATTCATAGTTAAGTACTAATGGTATTGGAATAACAAATACATAAATATGCACACTCACATTAAAACAATAGTATACACACATAATATACTAATAACACATACATATATTACATGCAATTTGGACAAACAACACATATACATTCATGTTTTAAATAAACATTCATAATAAACACACACTTATGATATACACTTTATATGTATACTAATACACATGAGCCCATTTTATAATCACCTAATAGTATAAACATATATAAGATCATTATTGCAAAATAAAGAAAATGTGTTAACCCCTGACAAAATTAGTGATTACAGTAAGTATTGCATTGAAATCGCGTCTGAAACATTGTATTTGTTGCCGTGGAAAGCATTGAAGCATGACTATGTTAAGCTATTGAAACATTGATAATGAATATTGCTATTGAATCATTGTTATTGATTTCTTGTTATGAATTATTATTATTGAACTATGGTTATTGAATCATTGCTATTGATATATTGATATTAAATCATTGATTATCGAACCTTGGGATCGAAAGTATTGGATATAATTGGCATGCCTTAGAATTCATGAGCTCATTGGTACGGGTATAGGCGACGACCTTTATTGTGGTGCGGCGGAGGGTATATGACTAGACCATTATTGATAGTGGTACGAAGGTGGAATTCGTGTATCCATATACCATGAAATTGATCCAAGGAAATCATTGAGTATTGCTATTGATCATCGATATGAAATTATGAATATGCTATTGATTATTGTTGTTATAATGATTATTGATGCTGTGTCGAATCTTATGCCTTTTGTTAGTATGGTTAGACTTGTTATTGTAGCATGTTAGAATACATATCATGTTCATTCATTGTTATGGCTACCTCACTTAGACTATGTAAGTCTAATTCATTCTTCTTTAACATTTTAGGTTAAGAAAGTGTTTTGGATCAAGATAGGAGCTAGCTGGAAGTTCGGCAAGTCACCACAAGTTTAGAGTAATGTGTTTTGTCCTTATGAACTCCTAGAATGGTGGAAAAGTAGTTAAAGTAGTTGAATCTGAGTGTATATTGGTTATGTTATGTATAAGTCTTAAAGGCTCTAAACGACAGTTCTGTTTTGGCTAAAAGTAGTTAAAATGGCATAATTGGCTTAAAAAGGTAAAAACATGGTAAATAGATTCATATTGACATGAGATTTGGCATGCTATTAGAATTATGGATTAATAACTTGCTGGTAAAATTTCATGGCATTTAGACATTGTTCAACAGGCTAAATTAGTTAAACACCAAATAAAATTTGTCACTACAAGACAAGCGTATCGATACGGGTCAAGCTGTATCGATACGGCCTTGCATATTTGGACTTGGAAAACAGAGTGTATCGATACGGACTTGGGTAGTAAGGTCTAGGAAATAAATTGTATTGATACGACCTTAGGTTGTACCGAAATAGGTCAACCTTGGTCAATGCGTATCGATACAAGCCTAGATGTATCGATACGGGATTGTTACCCTTGAATATGGAATTGAGGAATTTGGCTTAGCGTGCCGATATGACCTGAAGTGTATAGGTACGGTGTTAGCTAATTCTGTTAAAAGACGTAAACTACAGTTTTAAATACTTTACATAATGGTCACTGAATATTGTATGGTTGAATTGGATGGGTAAATGTTATCGGAATGACATGAAAATTTACAGGAACACTGCTAATGTATTGAATTTTAGTATTGCATAGTTAATTACAAAAATGGGTCTTTAAATTATCATATTTACAATTTAGTCTGTAAAATTTGTGAAAGTTAGAAATTGGTCCTAATTGACTAGACATTGTTTTAAATGTGATTATTGAGCTAATATTGACATTGAGTAACATTTGAAAGGTAATATGTTGTTTAAGTGTTATCTATTATTTGAAATTTATCGCACCAATCACCGTATCGTTCTCCGGTAGCACTCTTTGACCCGGCTCTCGACCAGGCCGGGAAGGAGGTGTGACAGAAAACCAGCTGAGGTACGACCCCCACCCAACCGGTACTCACAAATTGGATGTTGAGCTTCTCTAAGTAGCTCAATGCAGCAAAGTTAAAGGAGGATCCTAATGGCAATGACATGCATAAGGGGTTGGATTAAGCTTCGTTAATGGGGAAAACTCTTTCTGATGGAATACTTGAGATTGCTAGTGACTCGGACGACATGGTGGAGGCTGCTGATCAGCAGGATTCGGGGTTGCATGTAGAACAATAAGTTCTCATTTTTTCAATTTTTATAATAACGGGTCTATTATTTTGGAATTGCTAGGGTGTTGCGTGCATTCCATTCTATAGTAATTTTTTATCTTTGGTTCATGAGCATCATCCAAAAATGGTGTCCTTATTTGAACCTAGAGTTAGTGGCAGACATGCGGATAAAGTGGTGAATTTTATGGGGTTCTCTTAATCTTTTTCACATTGAAGCGTACAGTTTCAATGGTGGTATTTGATTACTTTGGGATGACTCGATTGATATGGAGATCTTGCAAATATCGAACCAGTTTCTTCATGGCCGGTTTAGATCGAATGAGGTGCATTCTTGGGTATATTTTACTTCTATTTATGCCAGTCCAAAAGCGTCAAAACGTAAGCATGTGTGGATTCAAATTGCTGATCTCAGTCCTAGTATTGGGTCTTCATGGGTAATTAGTGGAGATTTTAATGTTATTCTGTCCCAGGATGAATGAAAAGGAGGCTCAGGTAATTTGTTTTGTGGGAGCCGGCTCTTTGTAGAAATTTTACATAATGTGAGGCTGATGGATCTAGGCTTTCGGGGGCAATCATTTACTTGGAGTCGTGGTGACTTGTAACATTGATTGGATCATTGCGTAGTGAATACCGATTGGATTCTACAGTTTCTGGATTCTTTTGTATTACACTTGGATAATATTGCATCAGACCGTCGACCTCTCTTGCTTCATTTATCTGATCTTCAAAGGAATCAAACTAATAGGCCATTTCGGTTCCTCGCGACATAGCAAGGGCACCCTCAATTTTAGGAGTTTTTGCTCTCAGTTTGGAAGGAGGGTGTGCCTAAGGAAGTCAATGTGGGGAAATTTTAGACTGAGGCTTCGGCATGGAATAAAGAAGTGTTCAATCACATTACACAGAAGAAGAAACGTCTATTGGCACGGTTACGAGGCATCGATCATGCTTTGCAAGCAGCCTATTCAGATTCGTAGGTGAAATTGGATAGTAAGCTATGTGCCGAGTTGAATGTTGTACTATAGTAGGAGAAAAGTTTATTGAGATAGAAAGCGTGTTAATTGGATTCTTTAGGGTGACTGAAAAACTAAATTTTTTCATGCTTCAACTTTAGCTCGGCACAAACGTAATACCTTATCTGCCTTAAAATTAGACGATGAATCTTGGTGTTATGATCAGGAGGAACTTTCCAAAACTGCTCTTAATTTTTATAAAGGCTTATTCACTAGTTCGGTTACGCCTGACACTATGTTTGGTATTCGTAGTCGGTTTCTAGTGGTACCACGGGATAAACTAGATGCTTTGGTAGCGCCTATTTCAGATATTGAGGTTAAGGCTGCTATTTTTGATATAGAGCCTTTGAAATCAACGAGATTGATGGCTTATAGACGGTGTTTTATCAACGGAACTGGGCGATCATGGGTAGCTCGGTGTGTGAGTTGATTCGTCAGGTATTTATGGGTGGCACGTTACATACTGATATTAATCGTACATTGCTTGTCCTTTTACCAAAAGTTTCTCAACAAAAAAATGAACCAATTTTGACCGACAAGCCTCTGCACTGTGGTCTATAAGAAGATTACTAAAATCATTGTTAACCACTTGAAGCCTTTATTACCAGGATAGGTTTCGGAGAATCAAACAAGCTTCATTCTTGGCCGAGCTATAACAAATAATATCATCATTCTTAGGATGTTATTTATACTATGAGACGGAAGTCAGGTTGGAAAGGCTGGATGGCGGTTCAGATTGATCTAGAGAAGGCTTATGAATGTTTAGAGTGAGGGTTCATTAATGACACTATTATACTACCGGGATGATAATAACGAGATAAATAAATAAACGCAAACGCAGAAAGGGAAAATAACACCAAGAATTTATGTGAAAACCCAAAGGGAAAACCACAGGCAGAGGATGAGAACTTTCACTATGATGGAGAAAGAGATTACAACTGATTTATGATGTTCTATCTAAACCCCCAATCCATAGTATCTATTTATAAGGATAAGTTTCTTGTTTACAAAAGAAACTTGCATAAAAACAAATTCTACTCAAACTGAATTTTCTACCTTTAATTAATGTAAAGTTAACAAGATCTACTAAAAGTAGGATTCTAACTTTAAACCAAATCCTAAAAGAATTTGGATCACAAATCTAACAAATCTCTACCTTGAGACAAATTCTTGTCGAACATTATCTCAACCTCTTCCACAAAACCCCTTCAAGGGGTAGTCTTTAGCAATCACTAACCGAATCCAAGCCTTGTCCAAACTTGGATGTACAAGGTAATTTAGTCTTCACATCGGTAAGATCAACATTAGTGCCAAATTTGCTCACAACTATATCACCACGAGCAATAACACGAGCCCGATCATCAATGGCAATATTATCTTTCCCATTATTTATCTTTGAAGCAAATCGAACTCTCTTAAGCTTCTCAAATCTGTTATACCCAGGAAATTCAACTTTATTCTTCTTTTCAAATTCATTATGCCCACGAAATCAAAATATTTTCTACCTACCAGAACCGTTATGCCCACGGTTCTCATGTTCAATACAAAATCCTCGTTCACTTGATTCAGTCAAAACACCTTCACCAATAACATTGTCATTTGACACGCATCACCTAAAGTAGTTGAACTATGCATAACATAAAAATTGGCTGCTCTTTTATGCCCTTTCATCACAACGAGTGAGCCCTTGCAAATTTTCATAGCTCCATCTTCATTGGAGTATCTATACCCTTTTGAATCCAGAGTACCTAACGAAATCAAATTTCTTCTCAAATCTAAAACATGTCTCACATTACCAAATGTTCGAACAATCCCATCGAACATTGTAATCTTGATTGTGCCAATACCTGCAACTTTGCAAGAGATATTCCCAACAAAATAGCACCTGTAGACACAGGTTTATACGTCGCAAAGCAATCCCAATTTGGACTCATATGAAAAATACTACTAGAGTCAAGAATCCACTCCTCACTCGCTATAGAGTCTTTACCGGAAGCAACTAAAAGTTCACCATCATTATATTCCTCTACAATATCAACTTTATTTTCACTAGAATTATGATTCTCAGATTCCCTCTTTATCTTATTCTATAATCTGTAACACTCAGATTTAATATAACCTTTCTTTTTACAAAAATAGCATGTTTTACCTCAATTTAACGACTTAAATCTACCCCTATTTTGAACACCAAAATTACGATCACCTTTTCTTCTGCACTCTGAACTAGTCGATCCATGCACCATGAGACACTCTGCTTGGAACTCAGAGCCGGTAAGATGTTGCATCTTGTCATGTGAATTCAGATTATCATATACCTCTTCAAGAGTAAGGTATCACGACTGTGTAGGAGGGTACTTCTAATAGACGAATATGAAGCGGGCAATGAGCTAAGTAAAATCAAACATAATTCTTCCTCATTGTACTTTACCTCCATCGTTTCTAAATTTGAGACGGTCTCCTTGAAATCAGTTAGGTGGTTGTCAAGACACGAACCTTATGCTAACTTGTAGGACTATAGGCATTTCTTCAGGAGCAACTTGCTAGATAAAGTTTTCTTCATGTAATTTTGTTCCAATTTTGCCCATAAGTCGATAGTTGTCTTCTCTTTGTGAACATCATGAAAAATACTGTTTGATAAGTGCAAACGGAACTGGGAAGCAGCTTTCCTATCCTTGTGGCGTTTCTCAGTATTTGACCATTCTTTCGGCATATTATTAAACCTATCTAATGCATCATCTAAATTCATTTCAACAAGAACATCTAGAACCGTCACCTGCCATAGCGAAAACCTAACGTTGCGATCCAGTAGTGGCATTTCATACTTCATCATCGTCATTATCCTGAGTAATCTAAAAATCTCTGATACCAATTTGTTATACTACCGGGACGATGATGACTAGATAAGTAAATAAATGCAAACGCAAAAAAGAAAAATAACACCAAGAATTTACGTTAAGCCCCCAAAGGGAAAAACCACGGGCAGAGGATAAGAACTTTCACTATGATGGAGAAAGAGATTACAAGTGATTTATGATGTTCTGTCTAAACCCCTAATCCCTAGTATTTATTTATAGGGATAGGTTTCTTGTTTACAAAGGAAACGTACATAGAAACAAATTCTAATCAAAATGTGTTTCCTACCTTTAATTAATGTAAAGTAAACAAGATCTACTAAAACTAGGATTCTAACTTTAAGCCAAATCCTAAAAGAATTTGGATCACAACTCTAAAAGACACGCTTATGGATATTGGTATTCCGAGCACATTGCAAAATTTGATTATACGTTGTGTGCCATCAGTTACTACTCAGGTTCTTTGGAATGGTTCTATGAATGACTCATTTTCACCCTCACATCATATTTGCCAAGGTGATTCTTTATCTCCATATTTGTTCATTTTATGCATGGAACGTTTAGCTCAATCTATTCAATTAGAAATCAACCATGGTCATTGGAAACCTTTTTGTACCTCAAAAAATAGTCCTCGTATCTCCCACTTGTTTTTTTACAAATGACATGATCTTATTTGTAGAGTCTTCTATTGTCCAGAAAGATTTAATCCGAACAGTGTTAGATAATTTTTGTGTTGCTTCTAGACTTAAGGTTAGCATAGCAAAGACCACTATTTTTTTCTCCGAGAATGTTAGTCGCGCTCTTCGATCATCTATTTGTGAGTTATTCGGGTTTAAAGAGGTAACGAATTTTGGAAAATACTTGGGGGTGCCTTTGTTACACAAAAGGGTGACTACAGATTCTTACAAGTATTTGGTGTTAATGGTTCAGAACAAACTTAGTGGTTGGAAGGCCAAGTCTTTATCTATTGCAAGGCGAATTACATTGGCCAAATATGTTCTCTCCGCCTCCCATTTTATACCATGTAAACGGCAGTTATTCCAACGATGACTTGTTTAGAACTTGAACGGATCTTTTGAAGGTTTATATGGGGCATTTCTAACTCTAACAGTGGCGTCCATCTTGTGCGATGGGATGAGGTGTGTCGTCATGTGTCACATGGGGGCTAGGTCTCTGACAGTTGAATATTCAGAATGATACTTTTATTATGAAAATAGCCTTCTATTTACTCATGCGTCAGGATGCTCTTTGAGTGCGGTTTCTTTGAGCCAAGTACAAATACTCTATTGGTGAACCGACATCGCTGCGAAGTCGTAATTGTTTAGCCCTTTGACGTGGTCTTAGTGTGATTTGGAATGATATCCAAGGTAATATATTATGGAACATTGGACATGGACGCAGTGTAAATTTATGGTTAGACTCATGGGTTTCGAACATTGGTCTTTTGGTGGAGTATGTGTTACCCGGCATGGCTAGCGAACTGCAGGAGGTGGCTGTCTCGGATATGGCTGAACCGAACAGGGATTGGTAGTGGCATAAATTCCAACACTTGCTCCATGTTCATGTCCTACTTCGGCTGGCTGTAGTTAAAGGCCCTAATACAAATATTGTGGAAGATTCGATTGGCTGGTGTGGTTTGTTGGATCGTCGATTCACGGTAAAGTTAGAATATTCCATACGAGTGAAGCCTGTTTATGGTCCTCATCATAATGTACGGTGATTTTGCAATAGTTTTGTGGTTTAAAACGAATTAATACCTTTAGTTGGCTCACTTATTGCGATAAGTTAATGACGAACGGGGAACGGGTGTGTCAGCACTTTACTGTAGATAGAAGATGTCCTATTTTTTGTTGAGATTGAATATACGATGTAAGCATAAAACGAGCAAAACGCAGCGGAAGGATCGAAATTCATAAATACTTACAGCCATTGTCAAAACCGTATGCCAAATTGAGATGTGGTTACACCACCGTCGAGCACTTTGAACCACCGTCGGATGCTTAAAACCACCGTGGAAAATCCTCATTCTACCGTCGAATATAACGAACTCGACTATACAAAAAAACTAAAATGACAAAGCCTTCTAAGCACTCAAGAAACCTCACTAGATGGAATAGAATACTTGTATTTCTTGGTGCTTAGGGACCTTGTGACAATCGTTATTTATAGGTGATTTTCCCATCAAAAATCACCAACCAACCTTATCATAATCACATGAACCATTTGAGAACGTGGGAAACCACCTAACTCAAGCCTATCCAATATGCATGACTGAAAGCATTTTGCTTCCATGTTCTGCATTTCCAATAGTGGAAACGTGGGAAACGGTTCACAACGAACCAACAATTATAACATTCTCTCACTTGGTTCGTATTATCCTTAAAGTTAAAACATAATGTATGAATCATTGCGATATTTCCTCTATAGATTTGAGTAGTATCTTCCATGTATCACAATACATCAAGTCTCAACACTTTAGCCCATATACTTAATGAATAAACCCGATGTTTATTCTAGGTCCAAACTTTAGTGACATTTCTCGAAACAATTAACTTAATGCGTACACAACATATATGAGAAATATCAAACTTTATTAGAGTTTCAACAGAATTGTTCTTACAACGAAAATTTACAAAGTGGGAACTAGTCCCATAGTGACAACATGATCCTTAAATTTATGTGGTGGCATGCCCTTAGTTAAAGGATCAGCTAATATATACTCAGTGTTAATGTGCTCAATGACCACTTTCTTTTCTTTAACACATTCCCTTATGGCTAGATACTTAATGTCGATGTGTTTACTTCGACTTCCACTTTTATTATTCTTAGCCATAAAGATAGCAGCTAAATTGTCACGATATATCCTTATTGGCCTAGAGATTGAATCCACAAGTCTCAGCCCAGAAATGAAACTCTTTAACCATACTCCATGTGAGGTAGCCTCAAAACATGAAACAAACTCGGCCTCTATAGTGGAAGTGGATGGCAATGTCTGCTTGACACTCCTCCAAGATATAGCTCTGCTGGCAAACATAAATATGTAACCTGATGTTGATTTACGTGAATCAACACAGCCAGCAAAGTCTGAATCAGAGTAGCCAATCACCTCCAAATGGTTAGATCGTTTGTACGTAAGCATGTATTCTTTTATCCCTTTGAGGTATCTTAAAACTTTCTTTGTAGCTCTCCAGTGGTCCATACCTAGATTACTCTGATATCTTCCTAACATCCCAACGGTAAATGCAATGTCAGGTATTATACAGACTTGAGCATACATCAGGCTTTTAACAACAGAAGTATATGGAACGTTTTTCATTTGCTCCTTCTCAAATTCGTTCTTTGGGCATTGTTTCAAATTGAACTTATCACCCTTCACAATAGGAGCAACACTAGGTGAACAATCTTTCATCTGAAATCTTTCTAAAACTTTGTTGATATAGGTTTCTTGAGATAGACCTAAGATACCTTTATGTCTATCACGATGAATCTTAATGCCAATGACATAAGATGCATCACCCATATCTTTCATATCAAAATTTTTAGAAATGAATTGTTTCACCTCATGTAGCATACCTCTGTCATTTGATGCAAGTAAAATATCATCCACATATAGAATAAGGAAACAAATTTTACTCCCACTGACCTTCTGGTATATACATTGATCCATGATATTCTCAACAAAACCAAATGAATAGATAACCTCATGGAATTTCAAATACCACTGACGGGAGGCTTGTTTCAATCCGTATATAGATTTCTTTAACTTACAAACCAAATTTTCACCATCGCTAGAGGAAAATCCTTCAGGTTGTTTCATGTATAACTCTTCCTCTAGGTCACCATTAAGAAAGGCAGTTTTCACATCCATTTGTTGTAACTCAAGGTCAAATTGAGCTACTAATGCTAACACAATGCGTAAGGAATCTTTCTTAGATACTGGACTAAAAGTTTCAGTGTAATCAACTCCTTCTCCCTGAGTGAATCCTTTAGCAACAAGTCTTGCTTTATATCTTTCTATGTTGCCTTTTGAGTCTATGGCTTTTACACCATCAGGCAACGGTACAAGATCCCAAACTTTGTTGTTTTTCATAGAATTCATCTCATCCTTCATAGCATTATACCATAATTTTGATTCATTGCAGCTCATGGCAGTTGAAAATGACTCAGGGTCATTTTCAGCTCCAACGTTATAGTCAGATTCTTGTAAATACGCAAAATAATCACTAGAAATTGCTGATCTTCTTTCTCTAATAGATATCCTTAACGGTGAACCAACATTTTCTTGTGGATCATGTTGTTCAACTGGTTGTTCAATAATTTCTGAATTTTCTTGAACAACTTGATCTATTGAAGTGTTTTCAGCAGGTTGTGGAACTTCATTGATTGGTTGTTCAACACCCAGTTGTGCTTGAGGGGTGTTATATATGATAACCAATCTCTCACTTGAAGTGGATGGATGACCTACGAATATTGAATCCCAAGACAGATCACTCCCACTGATTGAGTCATTCTCAAGAAATTTTGTATTTCTTGATTCCACAATTCTAGTGATGTTAGATGGAAAATACAATCTATAACTTTTGGACCTTTCGGCATATCCAATGAAATACCTACTAATGGTCCTTGGGTCCAGTTTCTTTTCTTGAGGGTTATAAATTCTCACTTCAGACGGGTATCCCCATATATGTATATGTCGCAAACTCAGTTTCCAACCTTTGAATAACTCAAAAGGTGTCTTTGGGACAGCCTTTGTTGGAACCCGGTTTAATATATACACAGCCTTCTTGAGAGCTTCAACCCATAAAGACTTAGGTAGCTTAGAGCTACTAAGCATACTTCGCACCATGTCCATTAGAGTTTGATTTCTTCTTTCCGCAACACCATTATGATCAGGCGAGTCTGGCATGGTGTATTGGGCAACTATACCATTGTCTTGGAGAAATTTTGCAAATGGACTAGGTGCTTGTCCATCCTTAGTGTATCTACCATAATATTCACCACCTCTATCGGTTCTCACAATCTTTATTTGCTTACCGCATTGTTTCTCTACTTCAGCCTTAAAAACCTTAAAGGCTTCTAACGCTTCACTTTTATGATGAAGCATGTAGAGATACATGAACCGTGAGTAATCATCTATGAAAGTGATGAAGTATTTCTGACCTTGCACATCCATATCTGGACAACAGATATCAGAATGGATGATTTCCAATATGGTCGAACTCCTCTTGGCACATTTCTTTGACTTGTTAGTCTGTTTGCCCTTAATGTAGTCTACACAAGTATCAAAATCAGTAAAATCTAAGGTATTAAGTACCCCGTCATTTACTAATCTTTTAATCCTTTCAATGGAGATATGTCATAATCTCCGGTGCCACAAAGTAGAGAATCTTCATTTATAACACAACGTTTAGTACCAGTTTGAATGTGCATAACATTATGAGTGACATTATTTTGTAAATTAATAGAGTAAAGACCATCGCTTAAAACACCATTTCCAACAATTTCAGATTTATAAAATAAACTGAATCCAACATTTGAAAAATTAAAACAATACCCCAAGGGTGTAAGTCTTGAAATGGAAATTAAGTTTCTAGAAAAACTAGGAATATAAAAAGTATTTTCTAAAATTAAAACAAAGCCACTGCTAAGCACTAATTCGCAGGTCCCAATAGCTTCCACATGCGACTGCATCTTGTTTCCCGAATAGATGTGTCGCTCAGCTCCAACTGGTTCCCTCAGGTTTTTTTATCCCTGTAAGGAATTTGAAACATGGATTGTAGAACCAGAATCAATCCACCATGTGTTATAATTAACATCAACCATATTTGACTCAAAGCAAACAAGTGAGATTGATTTACCCTTCTTTTCAAGCCAGCCCTTATGCTTGACACAGTCCTTCTTCATGTGTCCCTTCTTTTAACAGAAGAAACACGTGAACTCTTTCTTTATGTCAGCTTGGGATTTCATTTTAGCCTTCCCTTTCTGCTTGGCTTGGACTGACCTCTTTCCTTGAGTAACCGTCAGTGCACTCTCTCCCATCTCCAGTACGAGCCTACCCTCTTCTTGATCACACATAGTCAAAAGTCCATCAATAGACCACTTATCCTTATGTGTGTTATAAGAGATCTTGAATGGCCCATATTAAGGTGGAAGAGTGTTCAATATATAGTGCACCAAGAAATATTCAGACATTTCAACCTCAAGTGCCTTAAGTCGAGCTGCCAAATCTCGCATCTTATTGATGTGATCACGCACACCTTTCACTGTAGTGAGCTTTAGTGATGTGAACTTCATAATTAGGGTGCTGGCTAATGACTTTTAAGAAGCCTGAAACTGTTTCTCTATAGCCGTTAATAGCTCTTGACATTCTCATAATGCTCAATCGAGCCACGAACATCAGCAGAAACCTTGCTCTTAATGAACATAATACTTAAGCGATTGGATCGCTCCTACTTTTCATATAGAGCAAGATCAGCCTGATTGTTGGTGTCAGTGATATGTGGCTCAGATTTCCTTATAACATAATCAATATCCATACACTCTAGTTGAAGAAGAACACCCTCCTTCCAGAACTTAAAGTTCTCACTGGTTAATTCAGGGATATCTACTTTATTATCAGACATATTCATAGGTTGTAATGCTGCAAAATAAATTGACATACATGCTTACTATAAATTTGAGGCAAACATAAGTCATAATTTACCAATGCAAATTATGTAAATAATGAATCTAGTGACATAAAAATTGCATGTGGGCTAAATTTTTAATTCGATTAGATCCATTTTATGATAGAATTATTTTTCTATCCCTTATATAAAAATTATTAAATTTATTTTCATAATTCCTGTGGGTAATTATAAAAACTCATCTAATAATTTTTATCTTAATAAGTTATGTAGTGGGATTTAATATCTAAGCTTTCCGTATGTGATTTTTAACATTAGTAATTTCATTTAACTAAAGATGTTGTGGCTAGTCTTTAACTAAATAAAATTATGAAAATCGCTTAGCTAGATATTAACCCTAAACTTTATTCAAAGTTGTTGCTAATTCATTATGCAACATTTTATGTCTAATCCTTATGAGATCCTTACCGTAATTTTATTTAATTAAAGTTGTGGTGGCTAATTCTCTAATTAAATAAATTATTCGGATCCCTAGACATATATTCTATAGTTTTATTGCTTAATACTTTATGCAATAAGACTTAAAGTTTTATGTACCTAACTTTATGTATATAACTAATTACTAGATAAGTTATATATCATCTCCTAATTTAGGTACATAAAATAATTATTTCTAAAATTTATTTTTAATAAATTTTAGAAATTAATTTAATAAAATCTAATGATTTTAAAACAAAAGTCTGCAACATAATTTTTCTCAAAAATTTAGAATTTAAATATCAACATGGCATTTTAATTTTGAGAATCATGCAAACTTTAAAACGAACCATGCTCGGATACCAAATGTAAGCACAAAACGAGCAAAACGCAGTGGAAGGATCGAAATTCATAAATATCTCCAGCCATTGTCAAAACCGTATGCCAAATTGAGATGTGGTTGCACCACCGTTGAGCACTTCGAACCACCGTCGGATGCTTATAACAACCGTGGAAAATCCTCCTTCCACCGTCGAATATAACGAACTCGACTACACAAAAAAACTAAAATGCCAAAGCCTTCTAAGCACCCGAGAAACCTCACTAGATGGAATAGAATACTTGTATTTCTTAGTGCTTAGGGACCTTGTGCCAATGGGTATTTATAGGTGATTTTCCCATCAAAAATCACCAACCAACCTTATCATAATCACATGAACCATTTGAGAACGTGGGAAACCACCCAAGTCAAGCCTATCCAATATGCATGACTGAAAGCATTTTGCTTCCATGTTCTGCATTTCCAATAGTGGAAACGTGGGAAACGGTTCACAACGAACCAACAATTATAACATACGAACCACCTGATGCGTCTTTGTCCTTCTGCTACTACGGTTTGGCCAGTTTTGGTCAAGCATGAAAAGTTAGTGGAGTTCTTGTTCATAGATTTCAAAAGTTGGATTCAGATTAACTTGATGGAATCAAATTATTTCGCAAAGGATAGCTGTGATTGGGACGTGTTGTTTGGCTGCGTGCTTTGAAATTTGTGATTGTTCCACAACTTGATAGCTTACCAAATCCCCATGGAAGACCGAGGATCGATATTAGACCAAAGTCGGCGGCTTCGGCAACTTTCGATTCAAGCCTTGTCGGGGCCGTTGGCGTCTGTTCCCGGATGCGTGTTGCAGCGTTCGCCAGCAACATGGGCTACGCCTCCGAATGGTTGGGTAAAACTTAACACAGATGGTTTTTGGTAGGAGTCAGGGGGTTAAGCTGCATGCGACGGTGTGATCTGGGACGCTGGTGGGACTTGGATACTTGGTTTCACCAAGTTTATAGGTATTTGTTCTGTAGTCGAGGCTGAATTGTGGGGTAGTTTTCTTGGTTTGAAATGCGCTTGGGACATGGGTCATCGACGTATCATTGTGGAAACGAATAGCCTAGATGTTTTTGGTTTTATCCAACCTGGCTTGAAACGTCTAGGGAGTCTTGGTATCGCCATGCATATTCGTGAGTTGTGTGATCGTGATTGGTCAGTGTCGTTTAAATACATTCGTCGATAGGGCAATAAGGTTGCGGATATTGTGGCAAGGTTAGCTAGGTTTGATGTCTTCGACGTTAGTCTTTTTCCTATACCTCCTGTGGCAGTTGGTAATTTGTTGAATGCCGATGTAGGAGATTAGTTTAGTTTGGTTTCTTAGATTCCAGTGTTTGTTGGTTAATTTATGTTTTTCGAGTCATTTCATACATTTCTATAATTTTAACAAGGCACAGAGCAATAACCCTTTTTTCACCAAAAATGATAAAAATAAACTTAAATATTATTTAAAGATTATAAAAAATTAAATTCTATTTTGTCAAACGAAACAAATGTCGTTTTTGGAAAAATTATTAGATAAACCTTGTTCACCACGTCATCCGTGGTCTCAACCAATCATGTTCGTCCATCTCATTTTTTCCCAAGGTGAATCATCACCTCTTTCTTACATGTAATTATAGAGTGGGTAGTTATTAGGTAATTATTTTGAGATGAACGGACCTGATTGGTTGGACCACGAATGACGTGGTAAACATGGTTCATCTAATAATTTCTCTCGTTTTTGTTTTCATTTTCTACGAAAATGAAAAGGTATTGGGAAAAAATGTTTAGGTAAAAATGCAGAAACTAGAAAACGATAAAAAAAAAATTGTTTCCATTATTTTCACTAAAATTATCTTATAAAATTAAAAATATTGAAAACAATGATTTTCTAATTTAATGAATTGACTCGGATTCAAATTCATGTAAACACAATTTTTTTATCAATGGTCATAAATTAAATATTTGACCCTGATTTAAATCCATGCAAATTTAAAATTTTATTTATTTGATTTATCTCGTTTATATTATAAGAGAATAAGTAACTAAACATTTTTTTATAGTTTATTATTAAGAATAAAATATATGTTTATTTATCAAACATGTTTTCAATTTCTAAAAAATTAAAAAAACACTCACATTATCATTTTCGTCCGTATTATCATTCCACTCAAATTAATACTTTCGAATAATTTTTTTAAAAGAAATAAGAAAAATAAAGGTGTAGATTCACATATAAAAATAATTGAAAAAATGATTGATGCAAGTGATTTTAGTGGTTAAAACCATAACTTATATGGTGGAGAAGGTTCGTGAATTGTTTTTCTTTTCAATTTATGACACATTTTGAGCATTTTAATAAAGTAATTAAGTTTAGAGAAAATTTATGTGTTAGGTTATCTTTTGTGCGTTTAAAATATTATTATAAATTTAAACTCAACGAGTGATTACAGTAAAAAACGAATAGTGTTTATGCCTGTAAAATATGTATACATTATCAAGGGTTAAAAATATGTATCAACATATATTACTTTATAACCACCTTTAAAGTATTTAAAAAAATATTACTATAAAATATCATACATGTTTAAAGTAATTAAAAACATGCTAATTCCTTAATAAAATTATATCAATATTGCTCTATAAAAACCAAACTCATATTTAATTATATATAGGGAAAATATAATATTATATTGAAGAAAGGGAAAGAAAGGAATATTTTAGTTGCCTTTATCTAAAACCGTATCTTTACATTACAAAGACATGACATGACATTAGATATGTATACCTATTGTTACGGGGCTAGATTTTGACCCTAGCGGATCCGTGCGACCTTAGACGCCTTCGACGCAAACGGGTCGATTCCTACGCCTAAGTCAGCCTTCAACCAGCCTTGTGAGTACTCCTGCTCGACAACGGCTCTGACAAGCCCTCCACCAGACGAATCGTGTGAACCTTAGTCGCTTTCTCGGTTGAAACGTCTGCTAAGTCACCCTGAAATCCCTTGTCACGACCTTAGGTGAAGCTCTCTCGACAAACACCTAACTCTGCCAGGATTCTCGCTCCGGAAGATCAAACACTTCCCGAAGCCCTCGAACGAAAGATCGTTCTAAGCGGAAACTAATCAAAGAACAATGGAAAGAGATTGGCAACACAAACAACGAAGAACACTCAAGAACAATAAAGAACACTCAAAGAGTTTAGAGTAAATGCTTCTTGTATTACTCAAAGTAAATGAATAAGTGAAGTGATTTACATGTGAGGAGAGAGCCTCTATTTATAGTTGAACTCCCCTACATCCAACGGCTCAGTTTAAATTACATCGACGGTCGAGATTGATCTTATCTAATCAAATCTCAATTTCAAATATCTAATTATCACAAACATTATCTACAAATTATATTTCAAATAAGTAGATGATGCTTTGACCAAATTGCCCTCATGAATCCTCCATGGATTTGGCTAAGTCTTGTGGGCTTGCGGGCTTTCTAGCATTCTCCAAGTGCCGGGCCAAGTGTGATGGTCTTGGCAAGCCCGTTACACCGCGCAAACTCTCTTTGGCTGATTCTTGCGCCAATGCCTCGGTCCCAAAGGTTTGGTCCACGCCTTTCTCCAAGTGCTGGGCCAAGTGTAATGGTCTTGGCAAGCCTGTTACACCGCGTAAACCTTCTTTGGCTGATTCTTGCGCCAATGCCTTGGTTCCAAAGGTACGGTCCACGACATTCTCCGAGTGCTGGGCCACATTTGGCAAGCCCGTTACATTGCGCACAACCTCCCTATCTGATGCTCGCGCCAATGTCTCGATCCGAAAAGTTTGGTCCGTAACACTATGCTTTGATTCTCCAATGGCCTGTATAATTAATGGTTATTATGGTTTAATGATTTTTGGTCCTCAATTCTTTTTTTTAAATTCATTTGAGTTTTTTTTATTTTTTATGATTCTCGAATTTCTATTAATTGATGGTTTTATGATATTTTTGGCCCTCAAATTATTTTATTTTTTCTAATGATGACATCATTTAAATATATATATATATACAAGAATTAAAATAATAATTGATTAAAAAAGTTTAAGACCAAAAATATCATTAAAACTTAGTTGATATGGAATATTGATTTCATATGAACGATGATACGCATAGTTGATTCTCGTAGTCACCAATCTTTTATGTTCAAATATTTCATTTCATTTCGCTTTTTTTCTTTTCCTTTCATTTTAGACGTTATTTTCATGGGAATCGTTACACTACTGAGTCTGAATAATTCAGCTATATAGTCTTGTTTGGCAATTAGCAGATAAATGGTAGTAGATTACATTAGCTAATAGCTTATTGCATTAATTGATTTGACTAGCGAATTGTATTAACTGATTATATAAAAGTATTTAATAAAATTAACTAATAGCTGATAGCGGTTTGATTATTTAAATAAGCAAAATGACATATAAGAACATGTTATATTTGATATTTATTTGAATAGTTTATTAGGTATCAATATTTTGTATCTATTAATATTAATTAGATTATAAAAAATAATTTTTTAATATAACATTATTAAGCATATTTGAAGTAGCTATATATTAATTTATTATTTATATAATTATTTTTAATATAATTTAATTAACTATTAAATTTAAATACGAATAAAAATGTGAGAATAAAATAAATAAAAAGTATTAGCATACAAATGTTACAATGTAAATACACGGCGAAGAATTAAAATAAAAAAAAGTTAAAATTAGTTACTTAGAGATTTTTGATAATTGTTGAGGGTAAAAAGGTATTTATAACACTTATGTCAAAACCTCTAATCTCAAAAAGCTTCTATTAACAGTTTTTTCAAAATTAGAGATTTTCACTCTAATATGTTATTCACCAAACATCCAAATTAGCGGATTTGATCAGTCAAACCTCTAATATTATCTCAAACTTCTAATTTTAACTTAAACCGCTATTTACCAAACATGGTCATATATATTCATTTTTCTTTTTTATAAATACAATTAAATTAAGGGAAGAAAATCTTAGGATTACAAATAAATTTTAAATCTGTGTAATTTTATGTATGAAATTTTGATAGCACTATTTTACATTTACCATTATTATTGTTTTAATATAAAAATAAATATATGTTTTTCTGAATGTGTATAATTAAATAAAAACCAAAATTTTATGTCTATATTTAAACAGTCATTATTTTTTGTCATAACATTCAAACGTTTTTTGTCACTCTTCAACCCCAAATAATCGTAAATAGTCATTGTTTTGTCCTAAATTTCACAAGTCATTTCGTCTCGGTCTCTTAAATCTGAATTCAACTTCTATTTTTCCATAAAGTGCTTTGAAGTTCACAAATCGACAAAAAAATTTTGATTTCTCTCTCGTTGATTTCCTTCTTTCACCGTCGAATGGAGCTTGTTTCTCAATCTATTACTTCTCTTATGCCGATAAAGTTTTTCACTGATTTAATCTTGAAAAAGTTTCTTCATTCGTCGATATATGAATGCCGTCAAAAAATTAACGGATGAATAACTAACGACGTTCAATATCTAAACTTCGATAAGTAAATTGAGCGTTTTACAACTATAATGACAAAAAAATTTAAAAATAAAATTTAGTGATGATTTACATAATTTATCTTATTAATAATTATAAAATATTTGAGGCGTATAAATACTACGTTTTTTTTTTTTGACAAATGATGCGTATGAATAGTACGTACATTATATATATATATATATATATTAAAGATTACAGCAAATTGGCCTTTGGTTTTGGGCTTGCCCTTCCTAGGAAACTGAATAATTTTGAAAATCCAAAGTTCAGAGTTCTGACTACCTGGTTGCTTCATGGCTAGTAACATCAACGGTCAGGGATTGCTCATACTGGTTGAACCATTGCCCAGAAATACTAATACGAGGACACCGTGTTTTTACAAGTTTGACGGTCGAAATTTTTAGTTGACACTTGTACCCATGTATTCGAGTCGTAATTGCAAACAAAGCATGGGTAGTAAAGGGAATACGAGATCATTGGTTTTAACCCATTTGAAAGGCCACGTGTGAGGGATCAGTATGGAAAAGAGGAGCAGGAGTTGTCACAATCATGCACATAGACATTGCATGAAACGTACGCGTGTCGAGGAGGCAGGCGATGGTTCGGAATACGGATTTTTGGTGTTTTCCAAGGAGAAGAAGAGATTTTGGATATGGCGTATTTAAGCCATGCTGGGTGTCGTGTTTTCACGCCCAAAAAGTAGTGTATGGGGGAGGGCGGCAGCCATAGGTGCATGGGTGTCATGTGCTACCGTTGCTACGCCACCCGACAACATCCGTCCACACGACCCCCTCGTGTCATTCCCTTGGAACTTGAAACCCATGTTAACTTGTCCGACCAAATTTGTCTTCTCACGCGCCACCCTTCACCTCCACTCCGGCCGTCTTCTTACATCATCTTAGTTTAATTTGGCATAAAGCGGGGAATAATCCAGATTGAAATCTTGAAGCTAGTATCAACCCACATTTAGATCTACCACAAGTGCCTTGCCATCAGACTAGTGATTACCATATTTTACATAACGAACTATTCTCATTTGTATAATTTTAAATATAAAAATCTTTTTAAAAAACATATTATAATTTTTTAATTTAATTACATGTATTTGACTAATTGCCTAACTAATTAAAATTGGATTTTAGGACGATTTTCTCAATATAATTTTCTCCATTCATAATATAAGTATTTAAATTTCCGACGTTACTTAAAGAATTTAATACCTCATCCATTAAATCAAATGATTGCTGATAAGATATATTATAATGTGAACATAAAAATTGTTAGATTTAGTTAACAAATTAAAATTAATTTGACTTTTAAATTTGAAGACTGATTTTAAAAGAGACTTGAATTTCCTAGTCCTCGGAGCTAGTTGTGGGGCATTCTAATTATTGAACATTTATTTATTTTCTAACAGCCTCATTTGTAGCCTAAAATGAGATTAACATGTAAAAGGATGCTTCTAGGAACATTTCTCGGTTCAGTTGGGAATGAAAAATGACATTATAAAAACACGTAATAAAATATTTTGCTAATGATTAAAGAACTGCAACGTTTATTTGTTCATTTTATGAAATAGGTCCTGCAAGTGGAAATTCTTCTCTTTCTTTACATTAAAAATTGGTATATATGTTTTTTTAATTAACTAATGATGTTAAAAATAATTGGTAAAATAGGGTATGCCAAAAATTATTTGTTGAATTAGGAATATTAGTACAACACTAATTGAGGTTGACAACATCACATGTCGATTTCAGGTATAAAAAAATACTCAATTACATGTTATTTCAGCAACTTTATTAATTTGTTAACTTTATTCATAAATAGGCAAATAATTTATAGAACACATCACTTCAACAAATATCATTTTAAGCAATATTATTTGAACAATTTATTTGATATATATAGCATCGAACTTGTGGTTTTGTGTCATGCTAATGTTGGGAGAAATTATTTGATAAACTTGGCTCACCACGTCATTTATGGTTTATCCAATAATATTTATTCATTTCAGTGTAATTTTCAAATAATTATTCACTCTTTTATCACATGTAGAAAAAATATGAAAATATACCGATAAAATTTTTTCATCATATAGAACTATGGACAGGAGGTGAGAACATTTTATCCGTTTCACACTCCAGATTGGGCCTCAATAAGCTAGGCAGAATAGGTTAACCCAATGTTTTTCTAGCACTATTCTGTTCCCTTTGTGCAGTTCCCGAATAAACGTCAGCGACAAAGCACACGATCCCAGGAAAATAAGGGCGTGCTTCCACGCGCTCCAATGTCGGAGCTCTCTTTTTCACTCTAGTTTGTCGTGCAATGTTACGACGCTTGTACTTTATAAACATAATTAATAATAAAAAATAACGTGCCACGGCATTCCTAAAATATGAGCATTATAAATAAAAGAAATTCAGTTGTAAGTTCCTATTCCTCACTATAACGGTTGTTATTAATTTTCCTCGCCGTTTAAGCTCCCCAGCTTCGTCCCCTATATAAGTAGCAGCCACACTCGTTAGTTTACACCCCAAAATCTAAAACCCACCATCCTTCTTTCAATTCCCAGAATCCAGCCATGACGAGTGACATTGAGAGTGTGTGGGTCTTTGCCCTCGCTTCCAAATGCCGAGCTTTTTCTGAAGAAAGCTTTGCATGCTCCCTTCTCATCATCCTTCTTGCCTGGCTTGTTATGACCCTTGTCTACTGGGCTCACCCCGGTGGTCCTGCTTGGGGCAAGTTTAGGTTCTTGAACCGTTCTTCTGTTTCTGCCGCTAGCAAGAGGATTCCGGGGCCTAGAGGTTTGCCTCTGATTGGCAGCATGAACCTCATGGCCAGCTCCTTGGCTCACCACCGGATTGCGGCCGCTGCTGAAGCATGCAAAGCCAAGAGGCTAATGGCCTTTAGCCTCGGTCACACCCGTGTTATCGTCACGTGTAATCCTGATGTAGCCAAAGAGATTCTTAACAGCTCTGTGTTTGCCGATCGGCCGGTGAAAGAGTCGGCTTATAGCTTGATGTTCAACCGAGCTATCGGCTTCGCTCCTTACGGTCTTTACTGGCGAACCCTGAGGAGAATCGCGGCGACGCAGCTTTTCTGTCCTAAGCAAATAAAAGGCGCCGAGGACCAGAGACGCGAGATTGCCTCCGAAATGGTCACCTTATTTGCTCAACATGACCAAAGCTTCCCCGTTCGCCAAGTGCTCAAACGAGCTTCTTTGAACAACATGATGGCTTCAATATTCGGACGAAAATACAAGCTAAATTCGACCAATAATGAAGTTGAACAACTTCAAGCGCTGGTTGATGAAGGCTACGATTTACTTGGCACATTAAACTGGTCCGACCATCTTCCTTGGCTAGCAGATTTAGACCCTCAAAAAATCAGAGTTCGATGCTCAAACGTCGTACCTAAAGTTAACCGCTTTGTCGCCCGAATCATATCCGAACACAGAGCTAAAACAAACGGCGAAACACAAGATTTCGTTGATGTTTTACTCTCTCTCCACGGTGCCGATAAATTATCTGAGTCCGACATGATCGCTGTTCTGTGGGTGAGTTATATATCCAATAGTACTTGAGTTCTTAAAATTATCACTATTTTATCATTTATTCTTGGGTCCAAAAATGAAGTTTACGTCAAATAATATTATTTCGGGTGCTGAGTCTGGGGTACTAAAAACGGTCATTTGTTTATTGTTACTTTGTTTTTTTGTGTAGGAAATGATATTCAGGGGAACTGATACCGTTGCGGTCTTGATTGAGTGGATACTGGCTAGGATTGTGCTTCATCCTGATGTTCAACGAAGGGTCCACGATGAGCTTGACCAAGTTGTTGGCAGATCAAGAGCCGTTGACGAGTCTGATGTAACGAACTTGATTTATCTTCCGGCCGTGATCAAGGAGGTTCTGAGGCTTCATCCACCTGGCCCACTGCTCTCATGGGCCCGCTTAGCTATCTCCGATGCAACTGTTGATGGGTATGATGTGCCGAAAGGGACAATGGCAATGGTTAACATGTGGGCCATCACCAGGGACCCTCAGGAGTGGTCGGACCCACTTGAGTTTATGCCCGACAGATTTGTTACCAAAGAGGGTGAGGTGGAGTTTTCGGTGCTTGGTTCGGACCTTAGGCTGGCTCCATTCGGGTCGGGCAGGCGGACATGCCCGGGAAAGAACTTGGGTTTGACCACCGTCAGCTTCTGGGTTGCTACCCTGCTGCATGAGTTCGAATGGTTACCGTCTGACCAAAACACCGTCGATTTATCCGAGGTTCTCAGGCTGTCTTGTGAAATGG
This sequence comes from Hibiscus mutabilis, assembly GCA_019671005.1. NCBI lineage: Eukaryota > Viridiplantae > Streptophyta > Magnoliopsida > Malvales > Malvaceae > Hibiscus > Hibiscus mutabilis. The sequence goes on from CM033715.1 coordinate 51,129,438, forward strand.
CCAATCTATTGAGTGTTAAAGTTCGCCCCAGGCGTAGATTAAGCCTGTCTCTGTGAAGTGGTCACATGAAGAATGAGATTAAAAATGCAAATTAAGCTTAAGACAGAATGATTACTAGTAATAGTTATATATGCAAACCCTAAAACCGTGTTAATGTTGTCTCGGTGGTCGTGTCTCTTTTGTGTGTCGTCTTTTTAATTTCATTTGTTTTATTTTAACCGTTGTAAATATGGGTGATCAAGAGAGTAATACAAGTTCCCAAGTATCTCCCCCTGCTTATCAATTTTACTGCCATAACGGATGATATTAACTATTAATACAACTACAACCTCTGCATACCGTGCAGACATATTATTCGAACCCAAAATCCTAATAAAACGCTCTTACTTTGAAAGAACGAAAGGACGTCAAGTAGGAGTTGTGGAGTCAATGTCAATGGAAAAAGTCAACACAACATTCTTTATGAGACTTGTTTTATTTACAAAGAAGCTGAATTGATTTTTTCTAAAATTCGGACAACACTGAAGACTTAGAAGGAAACCTGCAAGTTGGAGATATGTGTGTGGCTGTGTCATGTAATATCATCCAAATCTTTTATGGAAAAAGTAATACCAGAAGAAGAAGAAAAAGACACGACCGTTTGTCACATTATTGAGAACAAATCCAACACCGGATGCATATGCGTAGGGTACCCAAATATACCATTTTTGTTCCTACTTTTTCTGCAGATCTGCATACTCTACTTTCTCGCTTTCAGAAATTCTTCCATCACATGTCTTCATCTAACCCTTAGCATTTTCCCCTTTGTTTCTTAGCAGTATTAGTTAATGCTACATAAATAAAAAGTATTAGAATATATAGCATGACACTTGATTTGATTGAGGTTCTCCCTGTCCTGTAAGGAAAGCAGGTGAAGCATTGAAATAAGTCTGAGATTTCTAAAAATACCAAAGTTGAAAGTTTAACGATATCAAATGAATTAATACTCGATCGACGAATAATGATCGTTGAGTTTGGCTATATCTGGGATTAAATTCCAACAGACAAGTTGTGGTGGTTGTGGATGATCATCGGCCATGAAGATGAACGCTCGGGAGAGAAGTGTAATAAAACCAACACGTTTTGTGAACACTTGCAAAGGGCCCAGCCAGGGGGCGCTGGTCTCTTGTAAGAATCCAAAACATTAAATATCATGTTCCAACTTTTTAGGAAAGGAGATGAACATCGAAATCGACAGTTTTAATCCCCAACATCATATGATTGTCAAGAAAGATATCAATGTTTATAGTTTGTCGTCCCTACAATTATTTATTATCTTTAATTCTTTTTCCTTTCAAAATATCACGAAAGCTAAACGATGAAGGTAAAAACCATCAACAAACAACATTAAAAAAAATGCATATTACAGAATTAGGGCACGTTGACAACACGTTTATTACCACAACTCAATCGCGAATAAGAATGATGACTAAACTTACTTCTAGATCCAGTTCGAGGATCCAAAACATAGAGAGCAAGATGATAATCAAAAGAGCGCCATCTTGATCAGTCGTAGCGACGTCAAATCCAACCTTGACAAAAAAAAATAGAAAAGCGTATCAAGAGGCAGAAAAACGTGCTAATAAGCAGAAAAGCGTGCTAAGAAGCAAAAAAAGTACTAAAAGGTAGAGAAAAGCGTGTTATAAAGACATATTTATTGAATTAAAAAATTAAAATAAAAAACGAAACAAACAAATAAATAAAAAGAGGGTGAACGACGGTCGACAACCAATATTAAAGTTGATACTGCCGTCGGCCATAAAAATTAGCCAAGAATAAAAAAAGTGATGGCGCACCGGAGAGAAAAAGACAAAACAGCTAGGGAAAAACCGATCTTTAAAGTTATCTTAATAAGTAAATTAGTTTGCGAAAAAAATTATAAAATCATTTGGTATTACAAGTACAATTCCTGAAAAATCTGTTGGAAAAACGTGATAAAATGATAATTTTGAGCCATATTTCGAATGCGTAAAGGTGGAGATTTGAATAAGGATTCGATTGAATCATATTTTACTTCATGATACCTTTACAACGGTATCTCATATGCTCAAAACGGATGAGTAATGAATGAGAAATTGATGCTCAAACTAAGGAGGTGTGAATTGAGAAAAGGAAATGGAAACCCCCAATCCCACATGGATGAGATAAATGGAATGAGAAATGTTTATATACACTTAATCACATTATGGTCATTGAATGATTTGAGTTGAACTTGTACCTTGCGCGTAGGGAAATTTTAAATCTAATCTCATTTGAGTTGAGGTGCATCTGCACGATTTGGGCGATGCGAATTAATAAAATATTGTTTTTAATTAGATCAACGTGGCAGAAATTAATTGGGTCATTATTTAAAAAACGAAAATTAATGGTGTATTTATAAAATATAAATACCCAATCCCTTTTCGGTGTATTTATTTATGTCACAACATTAAAAATAGGTTTAAGGTTAAAGTTTAGGATTAGAGTTTAGGGTATTGGTTGTATGATATATTTTTTAGACCTTAGGGTTTAAAATTTAGGTTAAGCCTTAGAATTTAAATTTTTTAGAAAGGCATAAAAAACACCGAAAAGTGGTAGATAATTTATGTCCATATCTATGTTACGTTTGGTATAGATGTTATTTATTTTTTACATTTTACGCATGAATTATCAATAAACTAATTTTACTTTAGATACTCACATGACTTAGATGGAATAAAGAGAACCAATAATTGTTTATTTTGAATATGTATTATTTTTCACTTAAAATTTTACTTATCGTTGTAATTTCAAATTTATATTTTTTTATTCTTCATCATATTATGACAAACTAATTTACTATTCATGTCATATTTAAGCTTTTTCCTTATGCTATTACTTATGTACCAAACATGGCATAATAGTGTTAAAACATGTGCAAGTTCAATGGGTAAAGTGATAAAAGAAATCTTCAAGGGCCAAATTGATAAAGGTGGAAAAGTTCAATAGTCAAATATGCATTTAACCTTTATTATTCTATATGAAGGAAGAACTACTGTATTTGTCACTCAACCTTAAATGTTTTCTATTTCATCATTAAATTTTCAAATTTTGATTGTTTTGGTCACTCAACTTTAAAAATCTTCAAATCTGGGATTGGTGGGTGTTTGCGGAATGAAAAATCCAAGTCACTACTTTTCTTATCCAGATCTGTTAAAAGAACGGATGCTACGACAACAGAAATTTTGGCAATTAAAGAAGCCTTTCTCCTCTTCAAATCTTTTCCATGGTTTGACAAAACGAGATTGATTATTGAATGTGATTGCAAGTTGGTTGTGGATTGGCTACTGTGTCCTCTTATAGCTTATGAGGTTTCTAAGCCTCTTATATTGACATGTCTGAGACTTAGTAGTGGAATTTCGTGGAGTATTAATTATGTAGCAAGAGACTGCAACTACTTGGCTGATAATTTGGCAAAGAAAGAAAATTTTCATGTTCAAGATTTCATCGAGGTAGCGCCGAACTAAAACATGGCTTCCCTTACTGCCAGTTATTTTCATTGGGTATTAGTCATTCTTGACTATTGTTGTTTAATGTGTTGTGTATTCAAATGTCGGTGTAATCAACTCCATTATTTATAGGATAATTTTTTTCCTCCACCTAAGTTTAGGGAGGTTTTTTAATGAGGCTCATATCAATGTATCATTATATATGGTTTTATCAATAATCATACCAGTGTTATTTCAACAAAAAAACTTTCGAATCGATTGTTTTGGTCACTGAAACTTAAAATTCTTCAATTTCATCATTAAACTTTCAAATCGTTTGTTTTGGTCACTTGATCGTTAAGTGTCTAACGTTGGCACCAAAATACTACATTTTGTGACTATTTAATTCTAAAGTTTTTCTACAATTTAAACCTCATTCTTTCCTACTGTTGGAATCCTTCTCTACTCCATTCAACCGTCACCAACCATTGTTTGCGATGTCACTGGCACCAAAGCATTTTCCTTTCACCCATTCTCTTCTCAATTTGATTTTTCTCAAAATCCCCTTGAATAAACAAAACTTAAATCACATCTTCAACCTTATCTTGACAGATCTACAATCTCCACTGTTTTATCGATGTGTAATAAAGATATATTGCTTTTCTCCCCCTTCTCGACCTTCTTACCATTCAGATTTGAAAAGAAATACTCTAGTGTTAAAGGGAGTCTGAAAGGGAAGTTTCAAGAAATTTTTGCATAAACTTACCCAAAATTCAAAAAGCATTAAATATTTAACGGTCAAACGACTAAAACAAGTGAAATTCAAAAGTTTAATGATACAATTAAATTTTTTTAAAGTTAAGTGATCAAAACAGAAACATGAGTAAATTTGAGCAGCAAAAGAGTAATTTACTCTTGTAAGTTGTATGAATCTATCCCGGCGGGGTGAGTCAGACGGGTACGTCCCTAATTTACTCTTGTTACTACTTTGGTTTTCCTTTTCTTTGGGCTCTTCATCCCTGTAAGCTCCCTTTTTCTTTGGCCTAGTTTCCCTGATGAAGCTTTGAGGTTTGCGACGCTTGAACCTCGTCTTCGTGTCTGGGTTTGATATCTTCTTTGCTCCTTTTACTTTGATCCATCTTTCCTATTTGCTTTTTCTGTGGGGCTGCTCTCTGGTTTTCTATACTTTCGTTCTCCTTTGCTATCCTCTTCTCAAGTGCCTTATTTTTTGCACTGATGGTTTCTTTTCTTGTGTTGTTATGACATTTGTGGCATGGAATGTGAGAGGATTGGGAAATAAAGACACTGTTAGAGGTCTCAAAGATATCATTTGTAAATTTCATCTGTGTCTTGTTTTTCTGAATGAGATGAAAAAGAAGAAGAATTATTTGGAGAAAATTCAAAGGAAGAACAAATTTGATGAAAGCTTCTATGTGGATCCAAAAGGAATTGCAGGAGGGCTTGCTTTGTGGTGGACAGAAGATATCAAAGTCAATGTCCTCAACTTCACTAGGAACTATATTGACACTTCAATTTCTTACAAAAATGGTGAAGAATGGTTTTGTACCTTCGTTTATGCCCCCTTACCAGGAGGAAAAACAAGAGTTATGGGAGCATCTAGCCCAGATGAGAAGAAGCCATGACTGTAAATGGTGTTTAATAGGGGATACCAACTCTGTCTCGGAACAAGAAGACAAATTTGGTGGTAAATCAGTCAAGGCTAATAATGTGAAATGGTACTTGGACTTTATTGGCAAAAGCAGCCTGATTGAAATGCCAATAAAAGGGTGGTCCTTATACGTGGTCCAATCAACGTATTGAGGAAAATGCAATAATGGAGACACTTGATCAAATCCTTTTTATAGAGGAATGGAGCTTCATGTTCCCTAAGGCTATAGGAAAAATGGAAGCTGCAGTTGCCTCTGACCACAACCCTATAATCATTCTCCTCACTGGCTACAAAAGGAAAAGGAAAAAATTTTTAAATTTGAACCAAGATGGCTCTTGGAGGAAGAATGCTCTTCAAATGTCCAGGAAACTCGAAATGCTGACCTAACAACAGGAAGAACCTCTTTATTTGGCAGAAAACTACGGGCTACTAGGATCAAGTTGGGAACTTGGAGTAAAGAGAAGTTTGGGAAGTACAAGAAAACGAGTAAAGAGCTTAAACAACAAATTCTGTTACTTCAAAGTAAATCTCTTACTGTTGATTTTAAAGAAGAATTGAATGCTATAAAGTTTACCCTTCATAAGACTTGGGAGAGTGAGGAACGACACTGGCATCAAAGGGCTAGAGTTAGCTGGCTAAAATTTGGAGACAAAAACACTTTCTTTTTCCATGCTACTACACTGCAAAACAGAAGATTCAATGCTATCCAAAAAATTAAGAATAAGGAAGGGAGTTGGATTAAGGAAGAAAAAAAAGATTGCAGATCTTTTCATGAAGCACTTCTCCAACTTATATTCTAAGGGTCAATCTTTGGAAAAGGAGGAAATCTCTTGCCTTATCCTTAATGTCATTTCTGAAAATATGAATAGAGACCTTTGCAAGGAAGTCACTGAAGAAGAAATCAGGGCGACAGTTTTTGATTTGGGAGCATTAAAATCTTCAAGGCCTGACAGTTTTTCTGGAATTTTCTCTCACACTTTTTGGGACATCATTAAAAAAGACATGATCAAGATGGTCTCAGATTTCTTCAAATTTGGGTTATTAGATAAAGATATCAATGAAACCAATATAGTCTTCATTCCAGAAACCAAAAAGCCTACGGAAGTTGGTCATTTTAGGCCAATCAGTCTCTGCAACTTCACCATGAAAATTATAACTAAAATTCTTGCATCGAGGCTGAAATCTTTTCTTCTGAGCATTATCCCTCAACACAATCTGCCTTTGTCAGTGGATGGCGCATTCATGACAATGTTATCTTAGCCCATGAAGCATTTCACGCTATCAAAAGAAAACGAAAAGGTTCATCTAGCGTAATGGCTCTCAAAATTGATCTTGAAAAAGCCTATGATAAAGTGGACTGCGATGTTCTTGGCTTTATTATGGAGAAAATGGGATTTGACCCCTGGTGGATCCAACATGTTATGAAGTGTGTGATCTCAGTCTCCTTCTCTATTGTTTTGAATGGTGAAAACAAGAACACTTCTTTCCTACGAGATGCCTTCGACAAGGAGATCCTCTATCTCCCTGCCTGTTCCTCTTAATATCCAATGTCTTTACATGGATCATGGATAGTAAATTAAGAGACCATGAATTCACAGGCTATCGAATTGGAAGAAAATGCCTAGTGTTGAGCCACCTTATGTTTGCTGACGACTGTGTCTTATTCACCAAAGTTGATCATGCAAACTGCTCCTTAGTGATGTCTCTTTTGCATATGTTCCAAAGAACTACATGACAAACAGTTAATGTCAGCAAATCCTCGGTTTTCTTCTCACCCAACATCAGTATTGCTCTTAAAACCTCTCTCGGTAATTCTCTTGGTTTTGGTATAAAGGAAGAAGGCAGCAAGTATTTGGGACTTCCCTCTATTTGGGGTAGAGGCAGAAAGGAAGCTCTTGCTTTCAATATGGAAAGAGTTAAAAAAAACTCCAAAGTTGGAAATCCAAATTTCTTTCTCAAGGGGTAAGGAAATTCTCATCAAGGCCGTTGCTACTGCTATCTCGTCGTATGTGATGTAGTGCTTCCTACTTCCTTCGACCTTCTGTGATGAACTTAACTCGATTATTGGAAGATTTTGGTGGAATAGCTCTCATGATAACAACAAAGTCATCCATTGGTTAAGTTGGAGAAAACTGTGTAAAGCTAAGGACTTAGGGGGCCTTAGATTTAGGGACCTTTGATCCTTTAATAAAGCGTTGGTAGCCAAACAAACTTGGAGGATTTTGAAAATCCTGAGTCTTTAGTTCCTCGGGTTCATAGCGGAATTTACTTCCCAAATGGTAATATTCTTTTTGCTCATAAAAGCCAAAATCCTTCTTGGGCTTGGCAAAATATATGAGAGGGTATTGATCATATTTCCAAGGGTACCCTATGGAGGACTGGAAACGGCAAGTCTGTTTCCATTTGGGATGATAAATGGATCCCAAATTTTAAATCTTCAACTTTACTCTCACCAAAACCACAAGGATGACATGAATTTTATGTTAAAGGGCTCATTGATATCCTTAATCGACAATGAAAATTTGAAAAGCTTCAAAATCTCTTTTTACAAAAGAAATCGAGGCTATTCTATCCATCCCCATTGGTGGCCCACAAGTTGTTGATGAACTTATTTGGTTTTCTAAAAAAATTAGGGAATATTCTGTTAAGTCGGGGTATCATTTTCTTATTAAATCTTGCCACAATGAGTCACATATGGGTTCAAGCGATGATCACACCTTGATAAGAACCTATGAAGATCGATCTGGGGTCTTGAGATTCCTCCTAAGATCAAGCTGTTCGTATAGAAAGCATGCCATAATATAATCCCCTCAAAGAATATACTTAACGCAGGGTTCCATGGAAAGGGTCATAACTGCGATCACTGTCCGAGATGCAGTGAAGAATCTGAAAGCTTGGAACACCTCCTGTTCTTCTACCCCTTTGCACAGGCGGTATGACGCTCATATGGTTTTAACTACCCCCCCGAAAATAGGATTCCTCGGAGTTTGTAAGTGGTGGAAAAAAACTCTCATCACTTAACAAGAATGGTAAAATGAATGAAGGGTTACAACTTATTACTTTTCTTTGCTAGCATATTTCGAAAGCCCGAAACTGTTTCATTTTCTCTGCCTTGATTGATTCTCCTATTGAAATGTGGAATAAAGCTCATAATGCTTTTTCAGAATATGCAACATGTATTTCAATAGGTTCAAAAGTCCCCTTTCCCACTATGTCGACGTGTGAGCCAATGGACTCCTCATACCCTTAAATTCATTAAAGCAAACTATGATGCTTCCTTTGATTCAACTTCAGGATCGGCCAATGGAGCTGTTATTTTTCGAAATGAATCTGGAAGATTAATTGGAGGAAAGACCACCACCTTTAATGTTTCATCTGCGTCAAGTGCCAAGGCCTCTATAGTTCGCCTTGCAGTGACTACAACCATCGAAGCTGGTTTTTCAATCGTTGTTTTTGAGTCTGATAACTCTGGATTTATTGGACGGATTAACTCCAAAACACTATCTGTGTGGGAGTCATCTGCTATTGAGCAGGACGTTATTAATTTATCCTTGTCTTTCTCGTTTTTCTGCTGTGAGTAGGGAATGTAACAAGGTCGTCGACCGGATTGCTAAAAGAATTAGGCTTGGCTCTTGCCCCCGTGACTAGATCACTTATATTCCTAGTGACTTACAACTTTTTTTTTTGTAATTTTCTCTATTTATAATATGCTTCTTAATTTGTCAAAAAAATAAAGAAATTACAACATGTGATTGATGCATGATTTAAATATATACTACTCATAGTATATATATTTTTGATTAATTAGAGAGATATTATATTTTTATATCAGGATTCAAACTCATAAAAGATGGGGCAATATTAACATCTTTGCCGCCAGGCCAATTAGAGGATCTCTCAAACTATGTATGTGTATATATATATAGGTTAGGATGCACTTACACTATATATTTTTTGGACCATCGGATGAGAGTAATAAATGGATAAGATTATTTCCTTATCTCTTTTTTTCCAAAGTGATAATCTTCAAATTTTCTACTTTTAATCTCAACCATCCATTTACATTCATCAAATGGTCCAAAAAAGGTGTAAAACTTTTAAGTAATTTTACATATTGTAAGAGGATCTTATCTCATATATATCTCACCAAAAAATTTTAGTTGTACTTGTTTTGTTCAGGATGTTTGTTGACTGTGCTAACGCTTGACAAATGAGTAGAAAATGTAATGGAAATATATAAGAATAATGTCAAGTACGAGTCCTTTGCGTGCAAGTATACATGGTCAGCAAGTAATACAACAGTAAGTTGAGTATCGAATACATAGGGATTGACCAGGAATTTGACTGCTTCAATTATTACTTGTCAAGGAAAAATGTTGGTTTGATTTGAAGTGGTTTTAGAAAGTGTTTAAAGAAATGGAAAGAAAGTAAAACAACGTTGGCAAGAGGAGTTTTCAAATGATTGATGAGCGCTGGCAAGGGATGTTTGGTTTTTATGCTATTCATGTCAGCCTTAATAATGTTCCGCCTTGGAATTATTGCTGAGCAGATTCAAAGATGGCATTACCTCTATCGATGGCAATACCGAAAATTAACCATGTTAAACCCCTATATGTCTATAGTGAAGTTTTTAATTAATTAATTCGATTAAGTTCCAATCTATACTCCTAAGGGATAGATTCACTTCAAAAGTAAGCTCATCTACTTGAACATCTTCTTTTGAAGCTTCTCTCCTTAGTACATGGCAACGGTCATTGCCCCTCAAGTCTGTTAAGATATTAAGGTGAAATAAGCAAAAAATGCTAGCGGTCGCTTGGCAAAGAATTTAATAAAAACCGAAGAACATGCCAGATAGGGAAATAATGCCAAGGCATTTGATTTATTAAAGACTAAACATAAAACCAACGTTAAACGCAAACATCCCCCATCAACTGTAAAATTTTTAGTTCGTGGTGGGGGTATCCATCCAAAAACCTTCATCATATCTCAACATCATCATCATTAAAAAATAAAAATAACTAAAACAAAGAGAATGGGCTAGAAGGGGGTCCGTCGATACAGCCCTTCAATGGCTCCAAGCTCTCAGTCAAGCTGGTCGAACCATGTCGCTCTTCGGTGCAGCCTCCTTTTAATCTGATTATCCGTCGTCTCCCTTAGATCAATGATAGATCCTCTTTATATAGGCAAGCACATGACGCCTAGGATAAGCCTTGAAATTTGAATTTTAAATGCACAAGGGATAAGGGATGTGATCATCTTATCCAAAATTTGAATCATAAGGCTGATGTGTCCAAGGTCCAACGGCTACCTATCCGGGAATTAGACACCCTTCTATGCCAGTAGAGCTTTGGCAATTTTGGTATATCGCTGCCAACAACAAATCGACATTCTCTCTAGCATTCCTTCATTTTGCGCTGCTTTGCTCCGCCAAGCCTGTCTTGCTTTGCCAAGCCTGTAATAATGCCAACAAAGCAACCCTTCACACTGGCATAAACACCACTCCCTAACTCATTATGCAAATGCATAAATGTAACAACTAAATGCAACTAAATGTTCTCAAAGGTAAGCAAAGACATTATAAAATAAGCATAAAAATTAGTACTTTTGAGGAGTTAACACTCCCTGAAACCTAGCTCATTGCTTGTCCTCAAGTAATGTAAGTAAAAGAAATGTGAAAATAGTACCTCAGCAAAATTTTGGTAGCCAACAAGTGCTGGCAAGAAGAATCTGGCTCTAGTCTATCCTCAGACATCCCAGTGCAGTAATGCCAAGTAGATAAGCAAATTCAAGTGCAACAATATAGCTCTAGTCTAAGGTCATAAAGAGTGCATGAAGTGTAGGCAATATGCATCAAGATTTCCTTTTACTCCCTGATAAGTGTTCAAAAGTACTATTTTTCTTACCCTTTTTTTCTCATATTATTGTTAGACTTAGGCTCATATTAGTTGCATAATTAGCTATTCATGCATTAATCCATGTTTCCTTCCATGGTTGAGCTTGATTACATAACTTGGTAGTTTTTGTGGAAAAGATGCTGCTTTGGTGTGCTTTGTGTGTGTATGTGCAGGATCACTTGCCAAAGCAATGCCGAGCTAGTTGCCAGGGCAATGCATGAAGGAGACGCCGAGCTAGTTGCCAGGGCAATGCATGAAGAAGACGCCGAGCCAGTTGCCATGGCAAATGTCGACAAAGAGAAAATGCAATAGGGATGTCGAAATTAATGACTTTACAAGCCCAAGATGACATGGAGCAAGGCCCAAGCCCAAAGGAATTTGATTGCCATGCAGAGATTAAAGAAGAATTAAATTCCAAGAAGATAGGAGAAGTTCTAATTGGAATAAAATTATAATAAAAAATTATATTCTTTAAAGATAATTTAATTCCAACTCAAACTCCTCCTCAAAGAAGGACTTTGGCCTAGCCCTATAAATAGCAAGGAGATTTCGACAATCCATAGAGAGAGCATTAGGGCAAAATTCGACAAGTCCAAGAGAGGAAGCAAGGGGAGTTTTCGGCAAGCATCTAGGGCAACGGATTTTCGACAAGCTTCATCTTTTCTTCCTTATTCGATTGGGTTCATGCTAGGGATTGTTTATCTTGTGTTTCTTTGGAACCTAGCCATGAACTAAATCTACTTGGCTATGGTTATTGTGTTTTGTGGTTGTGAGAAACTATTGGTTTTTGTTTAGGTAATAAGAGTTTGCACTTTTCTATTTCAAGGTTTATTCATTCTTGGTTCTTATTATTGTTTGCGAGTGAATTGGGAGAGGATCTCGTGATTTCATCCATTTATCTAACATCGGGAGAGTTAGATTCAAGAAACGAATGAATATGATCTTTATTCAATCCAATGATGGTGAAGATTAATCCGGCTTAGGAATAAGTTAAGGATTTCAACGGCTAAGAGGAGCGCAAGATTGGTTGTTGTTCACCCTTGATTCACGCAAGGATGTATTATCAAGGCATGCACAAGTAGCTAGAGTTTCGACTTAGGGATAAGAAGAAACCATTGAAGAACGCTCCACCGAACCTTGAAGTTGCTGCCCGGACGCGCCCAAGTAGTTGCCCAACTAGTTGCCCGTAACCATCGATTAGTTGCCAAGGCAACCCCGTTGTGCAAGTTGCCACGGCAACTGAGTTGCCCGTGCACTCTTTTACCAAGACGATCCAATCGGCTATCACACCTCAACTCACGATAACCTGGCCTATCTCTCTCAATTGAATTCATCTTTTCTTTTACTTATTTGCTTTCTAGATTAGTTAAACTTCTATAATCTTTTATTTGTGTTTTTATTTTTACAGTGCAAGAGACTAGAATCTTGAAGTAGCACCAATCCCTGTGGAGACGATATCTTTTATACTATAACTTGCGACGTGTATACTTGCACATTTGCGTAGCACTTATTACGCGCAACAAGTTTTTGGCGCCGTTGCCGGGGAATGGCAATAGCGACTTTGTTTTTATTTTCTTGCACTTTCTTTTTACTTTCCTTGTTTAAAATTCAAAGGGCTAACAAACTTTGGTTTTGCATTGGTATATGACCAGGGCGAGACCGACTTCACTAGAATATCCCTTTGATCCAGAAATCGAATGAACCTTACAAAGACTTAGACGAAGGATAAGAGAAGCAATGGCAAATCAAGACGGCAATATGAATCAAGATGTTCGAGCAGGAGGAGGAGTGATTCTTGCACGAAACAGAACTATTCGAGACTATCTTGAAGAAGATCTTGATGGACTTAACCCAGGAGTTGTCGCACCTGAAATTGAAGCTGACCACTTTGAGTTGAAACCGGTAATGTTTAATATGATCAACACAATAGGTCAATTTGGCGGCTCAGCAACTGAAGATGCACGACAACATCTAAAATCTTTCCTCGAGATTTGCAACTTGTTCAAGATACACGGAGTCACCCCCGATGTCCTACGATTAAGATTATTCCCCTATTCACTGAGGGATAGGGCGAAAGCATGGTTGAATAGCATTCATGCCGGATCCATAGCATCTTGGACTGATCTTTGTCGTGATTTCCTTGCTAGATTTAATCCTACAAATCTGACTGATAAGCTTCGTAACGACATTACTTCTTTTCGGCAGCCAGATGATGAATCCATGTACGAGGCTTGGGAGTGATATAGAGAACTTCTACACAAATGCCCTTTACACGAATTCCCGGTGTGGACTTAAGTAACGATGTTTTACAACGCCGTGAATACACCAACAAGGATGATGCTAGATGCCTCGGCAAACGGCATACTCTTAGATAAGTTGCCGGAGGAAGCGATGCAAATTTTAAACAGGCTGGCCAAGAATGATTATCAATTCCCATATACTAGAAGAGGAGGAGTTAGACGCCAAGCCACAATACATGAACTAGGATCATCATATTCAATTTCGGCACAATTGGCCACTTTAACCAAGATGGTCCAGAACATGCAAAAACCAAACAACACACATGAAGTCAAGGTAATGGATTCTTTTTGTGAGTTATGTGGTGATAACCATAATTCTTCTGAATGTATGCAGAATCCGAAATCCAGCTTCTATGTGGGGAATTACAATCGGAGCAACAACATGATGTCAAATACATACAATCCAGCTTGGAAGAAGCACCTGAATTTTTCATGGAGTAATCCCAACAATGCTCTAAACCAGAACAATCAGAATGCACAAGCACCGGGATTCCAACAGAATATGCCACGGCAACAGATGCCGCAGCAACAACCGACAACATCTAGTTCTTTGGAAAATTCTCTAAATGCTTTTATGATGAAAACTGAATCTTATATGGCTGAGAATAGTAATTTCATAAAAAGAACTGATACTTTTATTAACAGGACCGAGATGATATTGCAAAACCAAGAGGCGGCAATCAAATCATTGGAAAATCAAGTCGGACAGTTTGCTTAAAATTTGAATACTAGACCACAAGGAGGTTTACCCAGCGATACTGAAGTCGCAAGAGGAACTGGCCATGAGCAATGTAAGGCGATCACCACTAGAAGTGGCCAACAACTTAGAGAGGTTCAAACCCGCTCGTCAAACAAAACTCCACAAAAAGATCAGGTCGAACCTAGCGGCAAAGCCTCAGATGCTGAACCAGGAATTGCCGCGGCAACCGGCAATAAGCATGCCTCGGCAATCGACGATAAAGACGCCTCGGCAACTTGCAATAAACATGCCTCGGCAACCCTAGTTGATAATGCCTCGGCAACTCCAGATGTCCCGGCAATGCCGTCAATCAGGTTTCAAACCAATGAAAGGATCGATGATATCCGACTTCCACCACCATTCCCACAAAGGTTGAAGCGACAAAAGCAAGAATACCAATTCAAGAAGTTTCTTGATATCCTAAAGCAAGTCCACATCAACTTGCCATTGGTGGAAGCAATTGAACAAATGCCAAACTATGCCAAGTTTCTTAAAGATATTGTGTCCAAAAGAACAAGGCTAGGAGAGTTTGAAACAGATTGCGCGACGAGAGGGGATGCATGGCAATGTTGCACTGTCGTATGCCACCCAAGTTGAAGGATCCCGGAAGTTTCACAATACCCTGTTCTATTGGAAATCACTATGTCGGGAAAGCACTATGCGACCTAGGGGCTAGCATAAACTTGATGCCTAAATCGGTTTCGAAAACTAGGAATCGGGAAGGCAAGACCTACAACATTTATGCTGCAGCTAGCCGACCAGATCCTATGTGCATCCGGAGGGAAAAATCGAGGACATACTTGGTAAAAGTTGATAAATTTATTTTTCCCACTGACTTTATTGTTTTGGATTGTGAAGCGGATGAGCATGCACCTATCATTCTCGGGAGGCCATTCCTAGCGCGGGGAGAACCTTGATCGACGTTGAAAAGGAGAACTCACAATGAGGGTGAATGACCAGCAAGTTAAACTAAATGTGTTCCAAACACTAAGGCATGCCGATGATCCAGAAGAATGCCAACTACTTCATGCCACGGCAGAGTTTAACTTCGATGAGGAATTTAGTTGCCTCGGCAACTACATTACCGATCAAGAGGAACCTGAGGAGTATGAAGAACCGGTCGATGAGGAACAACAAGAAGAGGCAAATTGGCTAGTCAATCGACCAGGTACATACTTTGAACCACTGGATTACTCAGGTAAGGAAGGTAAACTCGAAAAACCCTCTATCGAACAACCATCGATTCTTGAGTTGAAACAATTGCCAGAGCAACTAAAATATGTATACTTAGGGACCGATAATACATTGCCTGTAATTATTTCTTCTAAGTTACAGCCTGAGCAGGAAAAGAAGCTGATCAAGATGTTGAAGCTACACAAAAAGGCAATAGGGTGGACAATTGCCGACTTGAAGGGAATTAGCCCTGTGGTGTGCATGCACAAGATCTTGTTGGAAGATGATCACAAACCTTCAATTGAGGCCCAGAGGAGACTGAATCATGCCATGAAAGGGGTTGTAATGAAAGAAATCATCAAGTGGCTTGACGCCGGCATTATATACCCTATCTCCGATAGTACGTGGGTAAGTCCGGTACAATGTGTACCGAAAAATAGAGGTATAACAGTGGTAAGCAATGAAAATAATGAACTTATCCCAACCAGGACTGTGACCGGTTGGAGGGTTTGTATGGACTATCGAAAGCTAAACAAAGCTACTAGGAAAGATCACTTCCCATTACCCTTTATTGATCAAATGCTTGACCGTCTTGCAGGTAAACCCTTTTATTGTTTTCTTAATGGTTATTCAGTTACAATCAGATTGCCATAGCACCCGGAAGATCAAGAAAAGACAACCTTCACATGCCCATATGGTACTTATGCCTTCCGAAGGATGCCGTTCGGATTGTGTAACGCCCCTGCAACCTTCCAAAGATGCATGATGGCGCTATTTTCAGACATGGTCGAAGACTTCCTTGAGATCTTCATGGATGATTTTTCGGTTTTTGGTAATGACTTCCGGCGGCTGTCTCGGCAATTTAGAGAGGGTGTTAGCAAGATGCGAAGAAATGATTTAGTCCTCAATTAGGAGAAATGCCACTTTATGGTAGATGAAGGAATAGTGCTCGCCCACAAGATTTCATCCAAGGGAATTGAAGTAGACAAAGCCAAGGTGGACT